>CATKHJ010413653.1:0-11322 GCA_949750685.1 Vernicia montana | reverse complement strand
TGGATGACGGATATTGATGACAATTCATAATGCATGAACATGGCATAATTATGAGACAGATGGAAAAATAAAGAGCAAGTATTTAAAGAGTGAGTATTTAAACATCCACAAGTAAAGGAGAGTATTTCCTCTAACCCTTATAGGTATTAGGAAAATCACAAAATCGCTCATTTACTCCAAAAATGATTAACTAAATTAATTACAATTTACATGAAAAAACATAAATTTACATGGAAATGAATGGGGGAGGGGATTGGTTGGGATTTGGATTTGAAACTTGGATTTAGATTCCAAACTTGTCTACGTACCCCATTGAATGAGGATCAAAACCCACGTAGTTCATTCCACTATGAGGTGGAAAAGGGGCTTAAAAATCGGTCAGATTTAATTGGTTTGGTTTTATTGAGGGTAAGAGATTATACCTTCTTTTTGGTAGAGGGTGAGTGATTTTACCAGAGCGGAGTTCCGTTTCGGAAAGTGAGATGATTTTGAAAAAGAGATTTGATTACTCAAAACTTTAATTAAAATGATTAATTAATTAAAAGGATTAATTAACCACTTGAGTGAAAAATTAAAAAAAAAATTAATTTTAAATTAATTAATTAATTGAAAGTGGGTGAAAATTAAAAAAAAATTAATTAATTAATTAAAATTGATTTTTAATTAATTAATTAATTGGGAGTTGGTGGAAATTTAAAAAAAAAATTAATTAGTTAATTAAAATTAATTTTTAATTAACTAATTAATTAATTAGAGAGAGAGTAAAACTAATTAGAGAGAGAGAGAGAGAGAGAGAGAAAGCAATTGGAAAATTCAACAAAGGCTTTTTTGAGGTGTGTTTGAAGTGAAAGGAAGTAGGCTATTTATAGGGAAAATGGGGGTGAAAAAAGACTAAAAAGGGTACAGAAAAACAGAAAAATGAGGGGTATTTTTGGGATTGCGCAAAAAGTGACAGAGCCCCAAAATAGGGCTGCGAATGCGCGTGTGGCTCCGCGTGTCTGCCACGCGGATACCGCGTGGATTGCACGCAGCCTCGCACGGGGTACACGCGGACGCCGTGTGGCTTTGCGTGGCTCTGGGCTCCGATTTCGCTTTCAGGACTTCTTCGGATCAGCTTTCGAAGGTTCTAAGTCAGTTTCTGGGGTATTCTGAAGTCTGAAAAATTTTCGATCAGTGGCGGTGGATCTGAAATTAATTATCGGACATTTTGGCAGTCAGTTTTGGTGAAAATCCGGTCAGTTTTGGAAAGGTGCTGTCTGGTATAGAAAATCTGATCGGGGCGAAAAAGTGATATCAGTCTGTGTTGGAGAGAAATAAATCGTTTACATTTCGGGGGCGCTGCCCCCTTGACTCCTGCCCGCTAACCGGCTAGCGGGACCGCTGTACTGGCTCTGCGTAACGCACGAAATTTAGCAGGTGTCAAGGTGCGGCAGCATCTTGGGGGTATAAAATTGAGGGTTCACAATATGAAGCATGCATAGCTGGCTTAGAGACAGCTATCAACATGAGAATAGAACACCTCGAAGTCTACAACGACTCGAATCTAATCGTGTCTCAAGCCTTTGGTAAGTGGAAAATAAGAGAAGAGCGTTTGGTTCCTTACCATCAACGCCTGAACGATTTAGCAGAAAGTTTCCAAGAACTTTCCTTTCACTACTTGCCAAGGGCTAAAAACCAATTCGCCGATGCCCTTGCCACTTTAGCCTCAATGATAGATGTGAGTGACAACGAAATACACAGGCCTATTGTCATTGAACTGAAGAGGCAACCTGGGTATTACGCCATGTGCATGAATCTCTAGCTAGCCGATGTCAAACCTTGGTTTTGGAATATATTCAACTATATTTAGAATGGCAAGTACCCAGAAGGGGCCTCCAAAACATATCGGAGGACCCTAAGGCAGTTAGCTGCTAACTTTATACCCAATGGGGATGTGTTATATAAGAGAGCATAGGACAACATCCACCTGAGGTGTGTGACTGAAGAAGAAGCTCAACAGATCATGGAATTGGTCCACGGCGGGGAAGAAGGTCCGTATATGAACGGCATTGCTTTGGCTCGAAAAATCATGAATTTGGGTTATTTCTAGCTGACCATGAATGAGGACTGTGCGAAGTATGTGCAGAAATGTCACAAGTGTCAAATCTTCGCCAAGCTACCGCATCGGCCACCTGTACCACTGAATCCCATAACAACGCCATGGCCTTTCGCCACCTAGGGCATAGACGTCATCGGAAAAATCTCCCCGAAGTCCTCCAGTGGTCATGAATACATTTTGGTAGCTGTGGACTACTTTTCAAAATGGATTGAAGCGGTGCCATATCAGGTTTTGAACTCTAAAAAGGTGGCCCATTTCATCCAAACCAATATCCTTTATCGGTTCGAAACCCCCTTCGAGATAATCACTGATAATGATTCCCACTTTCAGAAAGAAGTAGTCCGACTACTCCAAAAAGAAGGAATCCAGCATCACCGCTCCTCTCCCTACCAGCCACAGACTAATGGGGCAATTGTGGCTGCCAACAAGACCATCAAGACCATTTTGCAGAAGACCATTGTGAAGCATAGAGACTGGCATAAGCATCTACCTGCAGCATTATGGGGGTACAGAACCACAGTCCGCACTCCTACTGGGGCAACCCTGTATGCCTTGGTTTACGAAATGGAGGCTGTCCTCCCCATTGAAATGCAAATCCGATCTGCTAGGGTGATGAGAGAAAGCCAATTAAGCGAAGCAAAATGGATTAGAGGCTATCATGACCAGTTGAATGCCATCGATGAAAAGAGAATGGATGCAATGTATAGGATTCAGGGTTATCAGCAGAAACTTGCTAGACACTTCAACAAGAAGGTGAAAGACAGGGGTTTGCAAGAGGGAAACCTGGTCCTGAAGGAAATTCGAGCTCCTGTGCACGATCCGAGAGGAAAGTTCAGACCAAATTGGGCTGGACCATACGTACTAAAAAAGATCCTATCTAGCGGAGGCGCTATCCTTATGGACGTGGACGAAAATGAGTTCTCCAACCCTTGCAACCTGGATCAGCTGAAGAGATACTTTGTCTAAAATTAATTTTTGTATTTTGTTTTGTTGCATCTGTAATCAAAACTACGTGGACCTGGTTCTCCCTAAAAGAAAATGACATAAATGATGTAAGGGATGCGTAGGCAGCTCGACTCGGGTGCGGTCCAAATCATAGTAAAATACATTTTTGTTTTCATGACAAAGCATCTCATTCTCATTTCCTTTGTGCTTAGTGCATCAATCATTTGATTTCTTTTGCCTAAAAACAAAAAAATATATATAAGTAAATAAAAAGAAAATGCTCGCTAAGTTGAAAACCTGAAAGGGCAATTTAGGCAGAATTAAAGCAAGCTCGACGAGCTGAAAACCTGAAAATACGGCTCGTGCAAAAATTAAAGCTAATGAAAAAAAATACTGAAAAGTGCTAGCTAAGTCGAAAACCCGCAAGGGCGGCTTAGGCAAGAATCATAGCAAAATAAAAGATGTCTCATATATTGATGATCAGATTTTACAAGATACAATCCATCATCACAAAAAAAAAAAAAAAAAGGGATAGCCTTTCCTATGTCATCTATAGCTTATCTTGTATCATGTAGTCATATTGGCTTGCAGGCATAAATAAACAAAAACACAGAAAACCTGCAGCAAAGGTCCTAAACAGCTACAAAATCAAAGCATATATCAGTATCGTGTCTAAGTCTAGACTACCCTCCTCCTCCTCCTCCGAGGGTGTACATCCCGTGTGCTGTCATCCGAGTCTGAGCCTCTCACAATATCTTGAATCTCCTCCAAGGTCACGTCTATCTTCAAAGTCTCAGTAGCCCCCTCAGCTGTAGTAGGCGGAGCACTGGTAGAACCTGAGCTGACCCCCATGGTCGTCCCAAAAAGCCTGATCTAAGTCCCAGTAGCTCCATAACTGCTCCCTGAAATCCCCCTCTGTGCAGTAGCAGTCCAGGAACTAGTCCTCGCTGCTGCAACAGGAATCCTCCTCAAAACACTAGAAACAGCAGTCCTCCTCTCCGCTCTAGCAGTAGTAACCCTCCTCTGCACCACAACTGTAGTGTCCTCCTGCCTCCTCACTGCAGTCACTGTCTCCTCTGTCACCGCCACTGTCGTCTGAGTCACCGATGCAACTCGTAGTGTCGAACTCCCTATACCTCCTCCAACCTCCTCCAAAGGTCCTGTCTCTCCCCCTGTCTGTCCTACCGTCTCATCACCAACTGCACCCCAAGTAGCCTCTCCCTCATCTATGGTGTCATCCTCTATCTCCCTCAACAACGTGGCTTGGTGCTCTCTCTCAACCGGCCAAATAACCTCAACCAACCAACTGGCATATGCCTCGGTAGTCCTGAAGCTGATCCCTGGACGTACAGCATGGTAACTCCTCATCTAGCCACCTCGGATGGCCCTGGCTATAGGAGCTGTAATCTGTGCAGACTCTAGGAAGGGTACAACTGGGGGCACATCCTGAGTCTGGCCCATCTGTCTCATGACCCTCGTCCCCTGGTAAAAAGTAGTCCAGCTCAGACCCAGCAAACAAACTACCCGGTACCCATGACTCATGGTCATAAAAGACCTAATGTCGTACCACTGGCGGAGCCAAAGTATGTCCTCCGGAGCAACCTCCAATAACCACCCCATCCACTCTCTGATCGAACCTCAATTGGACCTGGATCGGCCTCATACGGTACTGAGAAGCCGTGTAAGGGTTCCTTGCCGGGGCAGCCACTACACAAAGATGATCCATAAGACAGACTTGCAAGATAACCCAAAAATTCAAAAACCAGACACTCATAAAGCACCAATCATAGGAAGCATAAAACATACATATTCTTCCTCACCTGAAGAATGACGGGGGAAATTGTCCACCTCCCCAGGCCTCGCACATAGCAATCCAAACTCAACAGTGTCTCAGCCAACACTGCCCCCGCCACAGAATGACTTTGCTCCATTTGGAGTACCAAGCCAGTCACTCTGGCGTCACCCCACCCAACATAAATCGGGGAATAGGTACCCCACAGCCAAACAGAAAACCAGTGCTCTTATCCTGAGTCTCTGTCTCTTTATGTCCCCAAAGTCACCAATGTCCTGAAACTCTGCAATCACTGCAGTCAGGTCCACGTGGCCATCAATAACCATCTGACTCGCAGCATCTTCAGGCAGGTCTAAAAACTCCTGAAAAATTCAAAAATGTCCCACTCTGAACTCTGGCACCACTAGGACTGCCTTAGGATCACAATCGAGTATGGCACTAAACTCCTCAAATGTGGGACAAAGCTCCTCCATGGTTGTACCTAACCGGAAGACACGGGCCACCGGATCCCAAAACCTAAAACAGGCCCTTAGAAAAGTCCCAGTCAACTCGAACTCCCTGCAGCGTCACCATCGCTGCAATACCATATCTACCCAAATTGATTCTCTCTACCTTTTCGAGTGTCTTAGTCCATACATGCATGCTATGACTGAAAAACGGCTCCATAAATATGAAAGTCAGAAAAAATAAGTGGAGAAATAATAGAAGAATGAAAACTGGTAAAAAATTTGAGAAACGGGCAGAGTTTTGGTACAAAAACCAAGAAAAAGTGAGATCTGCCTCGGAATGGGTGCCAATTTATAGACCCAAGAAGTGTTAACATCAGGAAGTACAAAAAGGAGCAGAACAACGGCTCTGCTGCCGGACCCTTCGGCGGCACTGCCGGGAGCTTTAGTGGCGCCTCCGAGCCATCCGGCGGCGCCGCCTAAATGCCCGACGAAGTCGTTGGCCAGTCTGGCGGCTGCCCTTTCTTTACGGCCCCCTCCAATTTTTGCTACCTTTTAAAGTCCCGCAACCTGTCTATGGACCCCGCAAAACAATTTTAATTTGTTTTCTTCCCTCCTTAGGACAGAAAACTCAAAAGAAAAGAGATCGGGGATGAGCAAAAATAATAAATCAGGAGCCGCAATTCAGCAAAAGTCATGTCTTAGGTCATGCATCCTTTGCGCAAAATTGCATACATGACATATGATTTTGCAATACATACATTCACAACGCATAAACATGCACGGTAAAGTAAAACATTGAAAAAGTCGCATAATAAATCATGCATACACGAGCATGCATCATCGGCATCACCAAAACACATAACATGAAATAAAAGTGCACACATCCGTGCATAATCATAGTAGTACAGTCATCCATAAGAGTACTATCTCCCGCCATGGGAGTAGGAAAAGAAAGAAAGAAGCTGATAACAGACACAGTCATATGCCGCTGCCCGCCAGGGGCCATACGGATACAATTATCCAAACAGTACTACCGCCCACTAGGGGCATCAAAGATACAGTCATCCGAATAAGTACTATCTCCCATCAGGGGAGTAAAACAGAGAAACAAGAATGAAAACAGCAACTAGAAGTCAACATCAGCATTAGTGAGCGGCAATCATCGCCTTCCCTTTCGACGTCTCCGAGGGGCAGCCTTATCACTCGGCTCTTGCGACTCTAAAATATGAGTACGGGTGAGCATGCCAGAGATGACATTCTCCATCCTGCGGGCAATGAGATAAGTGCTCTTGGTAAACTCCCTGAGTATCTGCACATAAGAGAGGCAAACATCAGATGTTTGGGATCCTTTCTTAAAACACAATAGAATGCAAGGAAACTCCCACCTAAGGATCTTTTCTGAAGGATGGTGAGTAAAAAAACATACCTCAACATCATCAGGAATGGGTCGTATACCCCGGTGAACAACAGTAGGGAGCGGCCACAACCTCATAGAGCCATCAGGGAGATAGTAAAAAATGTCATCTGATATGCAAAATTTTGGGTCTAAGAGAGTCGCACCCAGGGCATGGCCAGGATTGTCGCCCCCTGATTTGGAACAGGAACAGGCTCCCCAGAAGTGCTATCAGTGGAAACCTTAGGAGCTGCTGGGGGGATAGGCCTTCTTGGGGCGGCAAAAGCAAGGGAAGACCCCCCTCATGGTGTGATCCGACACATCAAGAATGTATTGCAATAGTCACGGTAACTCAGCTAGGGCTGTTGTTCTTGAAAATGGTATGCCGGATCACCCCTAAACATCTCGAGAGAGATCGCGATATTCGATCCAAACCTCATATCAATGGGCAGGGGGCTAGGAACGAGCCAGGATCCTAAAGTCTGGAAAGTGACCCTTTCGCCTAGATAGAATAGGCGAAAGTAAGGAGACTGCAACAATACCCGACTGCGGGAAAGGTGTTCTAAGAAGCCCACGTTGCCAGGGGCATGCGTCATCCTTTCTCTGAAGGGTTTCGCAATCTACCATGAAATAAATAGCGCAGTCATATATATATGTGTGTGTCATGATAAAAGGGAAGTAAAAGGAACAAGAGGATACCCTCGACTCAGACAGGTGATCGAAAAAGGCCCGTATTGTCAAAAATTTAATGTGAAACTTATTGGCATCCCAGTTCGACTCCGCCCATCATGCCCCTACTAGAAAAACCTTGTTGCGCTGATCAAGCAACCGGGGAGCCAGAAAGGGGAAGTACTCGTAGGCCCAAACCTGCAATACAAAGTTGTCAGAAATCCCAAAGGTGCAATAAGGAAATACAGCAAAGTTTCGATTGATACCTACCTCCCAAATGACAGCCGTCCCACTAATGGACCTAATGTACCCTCGGGACAAGTCGACCATCTCCCGATACATAGTACTCAGAACGGCACCTCCCCAGTCATACTCAACCCATGCATCCATATTGACCAAGTTAGCAAGGATGTTCAGATCCACCTGATCCTTCATATTATGAGCAAAGGTGCAACCCATGATGACCAGCACACAGCCGTACTAACATCTCACTGGTAGCAAAACCCTCATCAGCCATCATCCCCTCCAGCGTGCGGTACAAGTAGATATGCGTCACATGAATGCCATCCTGGGGAGGATCAAAGCCAAACAACTCCTGTGTCTTGCTGGGAGAGATCGCGGTCCTCCAGTCATCATACATGTCCAAATGCCGAAAACCAAACCGGATCCCAGAAGCCACAGCCAAATCCAGTAGGGTACAGGTCATCTCTCCACAACCTATGTGAAAAGTGTTGGTGGTATCCCACCATCTCTCTGCCAGAGCCTTGATAAGATCTATATTAGTGTGATCAGATGTTCTCACACTAAGGAAGTCTATAAAGCCTGTGGGTTTCAGCAGCCTCTTGACATCGCTCCTCGAGGGGACACATTTCACTACTAGCTCTAAGTGGCGCGGCCCGCCCCTACTTTTAACAGACTGGATCTGCAATGAGCCAGTGGGTGTATGTGAAAAATAAATAGCATGCATAATTAACCCAGGTAAAGTTAGAGTGGAAATACTAACCTCCATACATCCGTCATAAGAAACGTGATCACGAGAGTCCTATAGAAGCAGAGAAGCATCCATATTATCCCTAGGCGCCTCATACAGACACCCACGCAAGCCTTCACTCAAAGAAGCTGTGGTACAATGAGAAGGGATAACTCTGTGTCCGGATGAGGAAGCCATCTTTGTAGAATATCAAATTTGAAAAGCATAACAAGGTATACTGGTGAGAACAAGTTGCCATTTATTAAAAAAAAAATTGAAAATTGAAAAATGAAAAAATTGAATATGTAAAAAAAAAAAAAAAAAAGAGTAAATTCGTTGAGAATTGAGAGAGGGAGAGAGGAGAGCTCACCAAATGAGCTGGTGCAAATGAAATGGGATGCAAGGAGCTCTATTTATAGAGTTCCTTGACGGAAAAATGTGCCCCATAATTATTCACTGAGTAAGAAGTGCATTTTAACTCAAAATTCAAATCCGAGGATTTTTACATGTTCGTATGATTTTTCTCTATCCGTGGACACCAAATTTGCCTACCTTTAGACCAAAAATGCTTTCCTTACGCTAACAAGATCAGAAATTAATGAACCTGAAAATTCACCTGTCTCCCAAAATCTACCAAATCAGACTTCAATGTACCCCGGATCATTTTCCAAAACCAGACCCATCAAATATTCGGCTTCACGCTCATCAAAACTGCCTAACAAATAGACAGTTCCGATGAGGGGGCAGCTGTGAACCCTCATTTTAGCACCTCCAAAATTATTTCTGAACTCACAAAACTAATCAGAATATTTTTCTATCCAAACCGACACTTTTCTGATCCTGACCGAACCATCTGTGCCAGATAGCTTTTTTCCAAAATCGATCTGATCTCTCCCGAAACTGACTGCCAATCTGTCCGATAATTAATTTCGGATCCATCGACACTGATAAGTAATTTTTCAGACTTCAGAATACTTCAAAAAATAACCCGGAAGCCCCAAAAATTGACCCAGATATACCGAAAACTCAGAACCCGTCAGCCAGCGCCACGTCAGTTGCCGCCAGGCTCTCCGGCGGCACCGCCGGACTAGCCGACGGTGCCTCGAGAATCGTGCCCGTACATGTATCCCAAAATTACCCTTTTGCCCCTCCTGCCTTGAAAATTTCGAATTTGCTCCTGTCCCAGTTTGCTTTTTTGGACCCTTTTTGGTCTTTTCACTCCACCACATTTTCCTATAAATAGCCCATCCATTTACACTTCAAAACACACTTCAAGCTCTTGTGATTGCTATCCATTTGCTTCCTCTCTCTCTCTCTCTCTCTTCCTAATTAGTTTTCACTCACTCTAATTAGTTAGTTAATTAAAAATTAATTTTAATTAGCTAATTAATTTCTTTTAAATTAATCTCCACCCACTCTTAATTAGTTAATTAATTAAAAATCAATTTTAATTAATTAATTAATTTTTTTAATTAATTTTTCACTCAATTTGGTTAATTAATCCTTTTAATTAATCACTTTAATTAATTAATTCTTTTAATTAATTTAAATTGGGTAATTAAGTAATCAAAAGCAATTTTCCAAAATCAACCTTATTTTACGAAACAAAACTCCGATCCGGTAAAACCACTCTCCCACCACTCAAACCCACAAAGAATGTATAATCTCTTACCCTCACTCAAATCCCAAATCAAACCAAAACCAATCAAATCTGACCAATTTTTAAACCTCCCTTTCCACCTCATAGTGGAATGAACTATGTGGGTTTTGATCCCCATTCAGTGGGGTACGTAGGTAAGCTTGGAATCTAAATTCAAGTTTCAAATCCAAATCCTAATCAATCCCCTTCCCCTTTTATTTTTTTTCCATGTAAAATGTAAATTTATACTTTCCTTGTAAATTTTAATTAAAGCATTTAATTATTCATTTATTTTGGAGTAAATGAGCGATTTTGTGATTTCCCTAATACTCATAAGGGTTAGAGGAAATACTCTCTTTTACTTGTGGATGTTTAAATACTTGCTCTTTATTTTTCACGCACTCATAAATATGCCATGATCATGCACTCTATAATCGTCATTAATACTTTCCATCCATGAAATCATTTTTTTTAAAGTGAAAGTAAATTTAAGAGCCAAATCGAGATTATTTTAAAACCAAAAACCTAATCCCCGAGCTCAACTTGGTTCGAAGATTAGTGATTTTATCCTTTGGGTAAATTAATCAAAGATTAATAAATTGGAGTCAAAATGGGTTTTTCCTTAATTTTCCCATTTAAAATAAATTAGGGTGGCGACTCCCAAATCATTTTCAAAAATCAAAAATCAATTTTCTGAGGTGATAGCCGCTTCCAATCGTGAGCACCGAAACCCGTTCCTTAACCTCCCTTAAAAATCGCTTAGCCTTTTCTTAAGGTATATTTTCTCGAGCGAGGGGAGGGGCATTAGGGCGAGGCCTCACACCAGGATACAAGTCCTCATATGCAGCCCTCAGTATATCATAAAATCATTGTGCCTCCGAATTCGGCATTTCATCCATCGTAGTAGGATAAATAAAGGACCAGCAACATCAAATACCATTGAATGATATGGATTTGATGGTTCAGCATAGTCAAATGTTGGATGACTATAGGCATTGTCCTCCAAGCTGCCACTTGACTAGGGTTGTTCCCGTGTAACATCCATTCATAATAATCCGGAACGAATCCAAATTTATACAGATGCAATTTCACTGTTTGTTGTTTTTCGAACCTTCGGTTCTGACACATCCATTTCTTACAAGGACATCTAATTCTATCCCCATCCATCAATTCAGGGTGACTACAGGCAATCTCAATGAATTCTCTTACATCGTCAATGAACTCATGATTTAAATAACCTTGTACAAGTCTTTTCTCCATCCATTGACGATCCAGTCTCATCCTGTTGATTTAAAATATACAACTCATTTACTAATGTTTGAATAATTTTTAAATATATTATTATCAACTCCTTATAGCTCCGACAT
>CATKHJ010413624.1:0-16523 GCA_949750685.1 Vernicia montana | reverse complement strand
ATTGATTGCAAGATATGAGTTTTATTGAGCTAAATCCATAGAAATCCTAATATGTGTTAACCCTAGAATCAAGTTTGGGTATTTTGTAAATGGTTAAGAGATAATTGATAGTTAAGAGTAAGAATTGAGAATCTATAATTAGATTTGGAGAAGACAAGTTATAAGGCTAATGTTACAAGAAGTATAGTTAATATGTGAATTGGAATTTCATGTGTAGGCAAGATGAGCAAAGAAAGTGATGAGTTTCATGAATGATATGGTGATATAAGCATTGGAAAGGAATAACAAGAGGTGAGTAGAAAATATACTACTATATTTGTATTTGAAATCATAAAGGCTTCTAATGCCTTCTTTATTATGTGTACCACCAAGAATATATATTTTCTTGTATTATGAGATAATTCATATTGTTCATGAATTACGTTAGTCATATCATTCATTCATGTGAAGCTTTTGAATTTGCTTTAGAATTCTTGGGCTATATGCCATTATGAGAACAATGTGTCCATTTGACACTTGTTATATGTTATATGTAAATATATGTTCACGAGCTAAGTGTAATTGAAATTCATGAGTGTAAGATCCATCTTGTTCCCTATCACATTGTTCATAATTCCTCCATGAGAATTATTTGAAAGTCCTAAAAAGAGTTTACAAAGTCTATATATATACTTTTTTTCCAATGAGTAATTAGTACGAAAATATGTTATATATTATAAGTTATAAGTTCCTAAAATGATGTGTATAAGTATACAAGTATGTAAATGTACCCATTTCTAAAAGTACCATGACCATGAGATTGTACCACAAGTTGAAGCCATTGAAATAACCATCAGAATTATGTGAATCCCATAAGTATTGACATTCCTTTCATGAAACCATATGAGCCATTTGAACCATGAGTATTATAGATTCTTTCTATGAGAACCAAAAGGTATGTGCAAGAGATATGGTAAATGATATGTATGTGGACTGTGTACACAGGTATGGGAGTATGCTCATATGAGAGCCTCTGCTTCGGGTTATGCCAAATCACGTGCCTCTGCCCCAAATATAAGGAAGCTTTATGCTTCGGACATGCCACAAGTGCCTCTGTCCCAACTACGAGTTAAGGGAGCATGTTCATTCGTGAACCTCTACTTCGGGTATGCTATTATGCCTCTACCCCAATATACATGTGATGATCTCTGTTGAACCCTATTGATAAGCTATGAGTTATGAGCCTTTCTTTCATTGAGACCAATCCAATTGATTGAAAAATCCATGTGTGTATAATGAGGAATACAGTAATAAGTAAGCCAATTGATCATTAAACAAGAGAGCCATGCGCCATTGTTTCCTAAATCAAATCGCCTATATATCATCGACCTTGACATTATGGCATATAAGTATACATGTTATCCAAAGTTATATGAGTTAGAGTATACAAAACCCCTTTTGTATACACATGCACATGCATATTTCACTTATGTTATGTTCTTTAAATACTAAATTCAAAAGTTTCTAGTATCTTAAATTTAATATTCTTTTACGATATATGAATTATTGATTTTTTTTCAAGCTATTTGGAAATAAGCATTTGACTATGAGATTTCTATTTACATATGTATTCTCAAAAATATAAGCTTATAAGTATTACTAAACCTCCAGATCTTATATTGATAAAGAATTATAGTTTACTTTGTTAAATGATTTTGTTAAAGTAAACGTACTCATGTTTCCAACAAATCTACAGAACTCTATAGTTCCAAAGTACTTTATAGTTTTTAATATATTATATCTATATATGTTTACTCTATGTAATACCAAAGTCCATCTACTTGAACTATGGTTTTAAAGATCAAATGTATAAAATCCCCAATCCAAAGTATAATAAAGTATGTTCATGTGATTATAAGATCCAAGTGGCCATAAGTTAAAAGTTACAGGAAATTATGTATCCCTAAAATGAGAAATCCAAAGATATAAGTCCAAGTTCCAAAGATTAATTATAAATCTTCGAACGCTAAAGATCATTGTTATTATGATTCTTCTATCCTTCATTTCATGAATATACGTATATGAGTCAAGTGATAAGTAAGCATGAGCCATTCTTATGAGCTAGCCTTGATATACCTAGCCTCACAAGTATGGTAGCATATTATTTACTTACTGCTTTATCTCATTAGTGATTCCATTTTTCAGAAGAGCAGCTTAGTGAGCAAGTGGTTCCTCAAGCATCAATCTTCACTTGAGGATTTTCTTATTAAAGTAAAGTTCCATTTGATATATGTGTACATGTATATGTTAAAGTTATTTTAGTAGCTCCATGGGTGTTAAAAGAGTATTGTAGTTGTTGTGTATATATATGAGTTATATGGAAAGAAGAACATATATGAGTTAATTGATAAATACTATGATACTATTGATAAGTATATGATGAGAAGAATAAGTGTATATGTGTTCAGATTCTGATATTGGGATATGACATGATATGATGTAATGTGATGAGATGATTATGGTTTAGTTGCATGATATTGTATTGGATTGTATAGTATATAAGAGTTCTACGGGTTTTCGGTAGCCTTATACCTATCCATGCCATAGGACCGTCGCGACTCAGAAGTTAGGTCGTGACAACCCCATGAAGAGCACGCCAGATGGATAGTAATTATTTTCATTCATTTTTATTTAAAGTTATTTATTTTACTAGGTAATATATTTCAATTCTTAACATGCTCGGCAATTGGGACGCGAGTGTCTGCCCGTTGAGGTCTTTGTGCGCACACACACTAAGAAGAATGATGGGCAAACATTTATTGATACTAGATCACGAAGGATTCATGTAAGTAACGAAATGATTAAATTAAAAATTTTAATAATTTTTTATAATGTTATACTATTACGATAATTACTAATATTGTATAATGTTGTCCTAAGTATGGCAATCCTAGAGGGGGGTGAATAGGATTATTCAAAATTCTAATGCAAATAAACACCCTATATACAATTTCAAGTAAATAACAAAGGAAATTGAGTTAGAGAAAGCTTAGCCAAGATTTATAGTGGTTTAGAGCACAATCGCCTCTCCTACATCCACTTCTCTTAAATCAAACCGATTTAGAGTTCCACTAATAACTGAGATTCCACCCAAAACTTTACAAGCTTAGTTCTTCGGGATTTAGCTCTTTACAATAGATTTCACGGGATATCACTCAACACTCTCAAGATACAATGATTTTTGTATTTAAAGTCTCACAAAACTTAAATACAAGCTAGGTTGAGGATTACAAAAAGATTCACTAGCTTAGAATGAAGAACATTTAAAAAGATAGAGAAATAATGTTTGGTGTATTAAAATAGAGTATGAATAACAAATATGAGAATTGAAACTTTTTTATTTGGATTGCATTTTATTTTCACTTGGCAAGAGTTCTGAACTTTATTTGAACTTTTTTGTATTTATAGGAGCAATTAATGTGACTGTTGGGCTCCAAATCTAAGTAAAATCTGCTCCCTCCACGTCTCCAATGGCTATAAAATCTTTCAGATTTTATTTGATTTGACGTGTTCACTGTGATGAACTTTAAATTTAGGGCAGTGAAGATGAGCTTTAAGGCGGTGAACTCTTGTTTGTTAACTTTTCAATTCGCTTCTGTATAAAATTCACGGTGGTGAATTTTTACTTCACGACGGTGAAGTTGAACTTCAAGGCGGTGAAAACAATCTTTAGGGCGGTGAACTTTTATAGATTGAAAATCCAATTCGCTTCTATGTAAAATTCACGGCCGTGAATTTTGACTTCAAAGCAGTGAAGTTGAATTTCAGGGCGGTGAAAATGATTTTCAGGGTGGTGAACTATCTATATTTAAATTTCTTGTTTACCCACCAACTTCTTCACCGTGGTGAACATGGATTTCAAGGTGGTGAATATATAAACGCCTGTCAATATATTTAAACAACTAACAAAGACTAGAAGTTAGGTTAAATCTCATATATTCAATGAATATAAACTTAATTAAACAAAGTTTTGGAATCATCAAAATATAGAGGAGACAACATATAAAATGCAGGGAAATATCAATAACCTCCGTGAGCAGTTGTTGCAGCCAGCTCCTGGATCCACAGAGCCTCGTCAGGTGGACAAGAGGGAGTTATACCTTCAGGCTGTTGGGGGACGAACGAAGGGCAGGATTTATGGAATTGGTTCTTAGGCACCATATTTTTATAGACATCCCGGTGCCAGTACTTCTGCCCCACTATCCCCTTCATCCGAGAACATACAATGGGAGGTGGACCAGCGAGTAAATAAGAGGTTGAGGCCTATGGAGGAGTGGCTACGGAACGTATCAGTAGCCACTGGGATACCTTTACCACTTAATTTACTATCACAGCCTGTTGTTCCACCTGCTGCTTTGCCTGCTTCAGACCAGCATCAGCCTCCTCGTCCACCTATTCTAGGACACGGTGTTGATGATGATGATTATTTATTGGATGATCTGACTGGCATCGATGATCATACTACAGATTTTAGTTAGATTTTTTTTTTTTACCGACGGAATATTACTTGTAGATTTTTTATTATTTATTTTATATTAGCATATTATAGTTTGTTATGTTTATATAAAATTTCCACTATTATTTTTTGTATGTTTATTATTTACATTAATATAAATTAACATTTTTACTTTTATATTTATGACTTTGAGAATTTTATTATAATTGCAATTAAATTAAATTAAATTATAAATTAAAAAAAATTCATATTCAATATTTACAGATGGATTACCGACGAAATTAATTTTTTATTTATTTAATTTTTAATTAATTTCTGATGGATTACCGACGGAACTTTATTATTTTCCAACGGATTATCGACGAAATTTATTTATTTTGTTTATTTTTTTAATTAAGTACCAACGGAATAAATTAGTTGGTATATTAGTGACGGAATAGATTTTCCGTCGGTAATACATTACCGACCATGATTTTTACGACAAATTCTTTCGGTCGGTAATTCGTCGGTAAATATATTTACCGATGAAAAAAGCCTTATTGGGTATTTCCGGTAGTGAAAGATATATGATATAAAAGCTATTTATATTCTAAAGTTTATAAAATTTCAAAAAAAGTGCTTATTCATGGCGAAATTGAAATCTTAAGAACTAATTCTAAACACTTATGTGAATACGACCTTTATTGAGAACCATTTATAAATGATCTTACCATATTGAAAGTTACATGTTATATTCAAGTGATAGTATCTCCAAATGCTAATTGTTATAAAATCAAATATGTATCCCAAAAACAAAATGTATTTCATTATAAATGAATCCAATGAATGAGTGTACTCTTTTTGTATTCCAAAGGCCTAAAAACTTAAAATGCTTAATTCTATATATAGTTATTTGATCAAATCAAATCTCAAGAAATATCAGAAATCAAATATTTCATTTATATGTAATTTATTGCAAATCCAAAACTCAAAGTCCTGTTACGATAAAGACTTGCTTAATATGTGCCACTTTAAATAAAAGTATTATTAACTCACTTCTTATTGTTTACAAGTTTTTAAATGAGTCGTACTTGAACTCATTATAAATTGTAAATATGTTAAATATCAAGTATAATATTTTCTATTCTTTACTCACTGAACTTTCCCCGAAGCTCACCATTTCCACTCATCAATGTATGTAGGTGAAGTTGAGCAGTAATTTCAGGAGTATAGTGGAACTTGGCAAATTGATTCCTCAAGCAATCATCCTTCCTTAAGGACTATCAAGATAATGTAATAATTTATCTTTGTTAATTACTTGTATATAATTTAAAATCTCTTAAATGCTCCATGTGTGTAAATGGTATTATTTAAAAGTAATATGTATATGTTATAAGTGTTGTAATAATAAGTGAGAAATGAAATGTTGAATGACGAGATCAATATAACATATGAATTGAATGGTAAGAATGAAGATGGGAAATGTGATTATTGATTAATTGTAGTAAGAAAATGAGATTGTTATTGGAAGTGTAATTGATGTGCAGGTTGTGATCTTGGGGCAATAGTATAGTTACAGTTAATACCATACTAGATTTCCATTAGATTTGTTAGTACGTATGGGTTTTATGGGTTATCGGTACCCTTATGGTTACCCATATCCTAGGATCGTCACTACTTAGAAGTTGGGTTGTGTCACATGGCCTCATGGTTAACCGAGTTTTGTATCTTTTCGACAGGGAGAGAACTCTCCCCTGGTGGCTCTTCCATTTTTTTCCTGTATTCTTTATCCTTTTGTCTTCGTCAATCATTTTTACATATAGCATTGGAAATAATTCTTCTCCAAGTTTCACAATGATAAGTTTAGTTTTTTTCTTTATTGATTCTTAAAATGATTTATCGTGTTTATTTTATTTAATTATTTTTTAAAGATATACATTTTTCTATTTATTATAATTTTATAAATTTGTACAAGTATTAAAAGTAGAATTAGTTGTAAAGTAATATTTAATTCTATAAATTTGTTTGCTGCAAACAAATAATAAAAATTCAGACAAAAAATATATCCTCAAACACAAGCAAGACTCTTAAATTGTACAATTACTTAATTCATTTGCCAATTAAATAATTATATACAGGCTAAACTTTCAATGTATTCATAGGCATCATAATATCTCATATTTGACGCATCCTCTGCTGGACTAAAATCACAAATCTTCTTAAAACTTTTATCCTTCAAATCATACCTTATGATTTTTGAAGGAATATGCAACACTAAATAGGAGTCATCCTCACTTTCTCCCTCAACAATGTTGCGAAAATTGACACCGGATTAGAGCAAGTCTACAGCCAATAATTTAAAAAAATAATAAAGATGATTTAGACACACATATTTTACGTGGAAAATCCCAAATAAATTAGAGTGAAAAACCACGGGCAAAGATAGAAGAACTCCACTATGAGAAATAATAGGAATTACAACCTTCTCTCTAAATCACAAGAAGATAACAACATTAATCTCTCTTGAAAATAGGAGAAAAATAATTTAAATAAAACTCTATATTTTTCTCTCACTAGAAATTCTCTCTATTTGAGATTTGGGATGTGAATTGAATGAGGAGGGAGAACCTTTATATAGGCTCCCAAGTTGGTTGATCACAGTTTGCATTGTTGCAAGCTGTGCCACCAACCCAAAATTTTTTTCAATAATGTGGGCACCGAATTCGATGCCCACATTGTTGACTTATACAACATATTCTAGGTATATATATATATATATATATATATATATATATATATATATATATAGTTTTAATTAATTATAATTCAACTAGTTTGAACTCGCACCTTCACAGTTCTAATAGATTGAGCATTTATTGACAATGTCATGGCTAGTGGAGGTGTCAACAATGCTTCGATATGGGCATAAAAGTATCAACTTCTTGATTAATAATGGAGGCTACGCAACAGAAGCTGAGATCCATAATAGACCTATAATGTTATTAAGAACTGGAACTACACTAGGTTTGTTAAAGCAATGGACAATGGTGAAGGCAACTGTTGGACTATTAAGGTAATTAAACCAACATATTTTTTTAATTTCTTTTTCTTAAAGCAAATTTTTTTTCTTTAATTATGCTCTAGAACCTCTCAATCCTCAAAATAATTCTAATATCACTGAACCAAAATTTTTTGATAATAATTAAAGCAGTTTAATTAACAATTTATTATGTACTTGTTTATGGTTTAAGTTCACTGTGAGGAGGAATTAATTGCAGCAATGAAGACAATAATGGGGAATAAAAAGGACTGCTTGTGCTTTATAGAAGTGATTGTTAATAAGAAGGATACTAGCAAAGAGCTGCATCAACTTGTGTGCAGGCTTGCTGCTGCCAACAATCGCCTGTAAAATTTGATTTTTAGAGACTTCTACTTCAAATTTAAAATGTGTGTTTATATTCATTATGTCAATTGAAAGCAAATAAACCTAATGTATCAACCAAAAATATAATAATAATAATAATAAATCCAATAGTTCATGCACATATAAAAGAATATATATATCTATATAACTTTATTCTCGAAGCAATCTCTTAGTTCCAGCATGGATAATTTATCTTTTACTAGAACAATTAGTGTGAAAGTTAATTTTAAAATTTTAGTTATTATATCAACTAAATTAAAAATTTTATCATACCTCGATTTTTTTTCTTGATTTTAAAATTTTATTCTTATTTTTTATACTTTCAATTAATCTGAATCCCGTTATTTGTAAATAAATAAAATATATATATATATATACTTAATATTATTAAACAATATTATGTTCTTTAGATATAATGTGTTGTTTTTAAAATTACTCCAAAATTTTGTAATTTTACATGAGGTCTATTTTGTAATTTTGCACTACCAGCCTGTTTAAAACCCTAGAGCCCACGGAATCAATATCGGTTCGGCCAAGAAACGGAAAAACCCTATTCTTCCTCCCTAAACCCCTAACTTCAAAGCTAATCTCTTAATCTCTCACAAATCATCATCAATGGCCGATTCTGTGGTTTCCCTCGACAAGCTTAAAGCTTTCTTGAACTCTCAAATTCACGATGAAGAGAAGTGGGCTCTAAACACGGTATGTATCTTTTTTTTCTACAATTTTTCTCGCAATCTCTAAATTCACAATTTCTTTTTTATTTCATTGCACACACATACTTGCGTAATGTTATTGAAGGTTCTGAAATTCGATTTTTCACTTATTTGCCTTTGATCGAATTGAGGGTAAGAGCTAAAATTGGCTGTTTGGGGCTTCTTTTGTTTATTGAGCCTCGAGTTCTGATGTGTGTTTTTGAATGTTCCAATGAGTCATTGTTTCTTGGAATGATTAGATCTCTATTAAGTATTTTGTGGGTTCTTTTCTTTTCTGTTTTTGAATTATTTGTTTATTACTGTAGATATTGCTATTTGGTTTCTTTTGTATTATAGTATAATTCTGTTTGAAAAGGAAAAAAGTTATTACAGTAAAATTCTTGGTAAAATCATTGAATGAGGAAGTAGTCAGAAAGCTAGTAGCTTTTCTCCCTCGGAGAGAAGAGGAGGAATGACATGCGTGTCTCACAACAAATAATCAAAATAATAAGAAAAAGAGGGAGAAATTTATTGGCTTTCTTTGTTGGTTTTGCAAATCTCTTGGTTTGATTGAAAATTACTTTTAGGTCTAACAATAAGCTCCATGTTTGAACAGCAGAAGAAATAAAAAATTCTTTCTGAAATTAATTGAAAAGATGTTTAAGCTTTTTCCCAAGCTTGGTCACGAAACACCATACAAAATAAGTTGTTCACACTTGCATTGCTATAGAAGCCTAGAGTACAGCATAAAAGACTCTGTTACAATTTACAAACAAAAATGTTATATGAATTTGTAAATTCCACAAATCAGTGCGATGTGCATGATTGAGTTGTTGGCAGCTTATTTCACTTGTGGCTTCACTAAAAAATCATCCGATGGGATATAATCACATTATATTTTTGAATTTATCCATGGCTGCAAAAGGGAAATCTTCAGTGGAAAATTTAGGTCACATAAGATCTATTCCCGAATTGAGTTTTAGGGTAGGTTCCTCCTGCAGATTCTGGTTTGTTGTATAATCTTTAGATAAGTTATGGATGAATCATCTGATATTTGATCTATGTTTTGTTTTCCAAGATAATAACACTTTTTTCCCTGGGGGGTTGGGACAGGTCTATGAAAAATAACACAGATAATACCCTCTAAATATTTATCGTTTTGGAAGCAACGTTTGTTGTTCATCTCCCACAATTGATAGATCTGTTTTCTATTTTAATTCATTAATTTAATTCTGATACCATTTATTCATGAGCCTGCCTTGGAGAATCGTAGTGTTAATTCAGATCTTTGTAGTAACTTGGAATTCTTAGAATTGGTGGTTAGTTAAAAATGTTGCCCAACCATGAATTGAGTGTATGTAAGCATATTATCATTTTCATGTCATTTGTTCTTCCGTGTAAATTGCATGTAGAGTTTTCCTTTTTTGTGTGTTAATAAATTCTTTTTTTTTGTACTTGCAGAAATTGCTTCGTGCTGTTGGACTGTTTGGAGCATCCATTTTTTTTATGCGGAATTATGGTGAACTCATGGCAATATAACTCTGGATAAACACACTGCTGAGCTCATAATTATAGATGTATTAGCAGTTTTGTGTTATTTTGGAAAGATTGTATGTTGTTTTTTGTTTTTGGTATCTATCTTAGAATTCTGTTTGCAGTACCTTTAAGTTTGGTATTACTAGTCTTAATGTGGACATGTTTCTAAACACCTTTGGAATTAAACAAGACATATAATAGTTAATTAACTTGTGTTAGTTATACAATTGTTTGGATATGGTGCACAGTTCCATCTAATTGATTTCAGGCCACATTTTATTTAGATGCAGTGCTTCTTAGTAGTTGTCTTCTCTAAGAATTCCGTACTATTCTGATACAAGCAGTACAAATATATATATATATATTTTTTTTTCTGGATATTTTAATCCAAATCATGTGGATGATGTAAATATAAGTTTCAAAGTTTATGGTTAGTCTAGTTTCACTTCAGTTGTTGTTAGGCCTGTAATTCACACGGGCATAGGTCTTGACAAGAACAAGCTCTCTCGGGGTATATTCTAGTTGCTTTGATATGTAACAACGCAACTATGCATCTAGCAGAACATTTGAACGCTCATTCTTTTGCATTTAACTGCTTTAATGTTTTGCGAGCTCAAATTATACCATTTTACTTCATGTATTTTAATGAAAGTTATGATTTACACCTCTAGACATCGTATAAATAAGAATATCAAAGCTATCATGGTATAGCAGCAGCTTTGGCAAAAAAAAAAAAATAATAGTATAGCAGCAGCCGGCAAGCATTCCCACTTGTTTGTCTGTGTGAGTTTGATTCCAGATTATTTTGATATTCTCTTCTCTCAGAAAATGGGGAAAATCTGGCAAGGAGACTAGCACTCTAGCAGCAAACTGCACTCTCCTCTCTCTCTGTTTCTTGTTCTCTTCTCTTTTTATATTTTAAGTTCTAGTTAGAAAACTATGAGCATCAAGTCGTTGTAGTATAGTGGTGAGTATTCCCGCCTGTCACGCGGGTGACCCGGGTTCGATCCCCGGCAACGGCGAAATCTTTTAATTTTAATAATGTTTTTGCTTCTCTCTTTTTTGTCTGTTTGAAGGGAAAATCTTGCAGCAATTAATTATTTGCTTTCTTTTTCTTTTTACTTTTATTTAAAGGAAATCCTCATGAAATATTAATAAATATTTCACAAATATTATAAACTACTAACACATTCAAAAAGCAAATCTTATAAGCAAACAAAGGGAAAATCTTGCAGCAATTAATTATTTGCTTTCTTTTTCTTTTTACTTTTATTTAAAGAAAATCCTAATGGAATATTAATAAATATTTCACAAATATTATAAACTACTAACACATTCAAAAAGCAAATCTTATAAGCAAACAACTTAAAAAGACAGAAAAAATCACCATGTGGAAACTTTTCTCAAACATGAGGATTTGAGAAAGGAATAATAAAAATTAATTTAGCATAGCATTTCTATTGTTTTAGGCTGCGATTGATGCAAGGATTTGCTAACATGTTCATTATATGAGGAGAAATGATATAATTAGTTTTGGATGATAATTTATTTATTTATTTATTTATTAGAGGCCTAATGAGTCGAAATAATATTATAAGTTTGGGGATTCAGTTTAACTTTTCACTTTTCACACTTTTAAAATAAGAGAAAATCATATTTAATTAGCAGTTTTGGATGATAATTTAAAAATAATTTATTTTTTTATTTTTTATCTATATCATTAGACAATTTAAAAAAAAAAGTTCATTTCAACAACTTATTCCTTATCATCCAAACTAACATCATATATATGCGAATCAGTTCAATGTACAAGTATTGACAGGCAGCTAGAAATTGGAACTCATCTTAGAATTTAGAAATGAAACATAGGGCCAGCATTAATTAATTAGTTATACTCTCTTTAATTAATGAATAACGCATATTGTAATAAACATTAATTATTACCGATGAATTTTTAATTCAGTAATAATAATTAATTAATTAACTTTATACTTGCGCTTTACGTGTGCTAAATTTTATTTTTTTAAGTTGTATAATAATTTTAATACTTAAAAAATAAAATAATTCATTAAAATTATTTTTAAAATGAAAAATAAATTCTCAAAATCACATAATTAAATTATTACCACTATTAATGGTTATAAAGAAAAAATGAATAATAATAATAAAAGTTATATATATTTTATAAATGATAAAAGGGCATAAGAAAAAAAAATTAAATAATGGAAGTTGCAATATCAAGAAAAATTAGTCAAAGAGAAAACAAAATAAATATAAGGAAATTAAGTGCACGTTTATATTGAACTGCTATATTTTTTAGTAAAACAACATGAATATAGTTTCCCTACAAACAAAAAATTAGAAATTAGAAATTCCATAATTAAAAAACCTCAAATAAAAAAATACACATGCAAATATTTAACATAATAGCTATAATTTAAAATAATGGAAATAATTTTTTTAAAAATTTACATTTTAATGAAATCTCGATTATTTGTAAATTTAACATCTCATAATCGGGTAACACTTACTTTAACATTCCAATCATCTTTATCACCATTTAGATTCTCAGTCAAACAATATTTATATCATCATTTTTAACCAAACGTCTCTTACTAAAAAATAATAAAATTAAGAAGAACTATTATTATTTTAACAAAAATAAATAATAACAAAATATAGTAAAAATAATAAAATAATAATATAACAATAATAAACACTTCACCTTAACATATTGAAGTGTTGATAAATTGATATTTGAAAAATAGAATGAAATTTCATGATTTTTTTTGGATGGAGGAAAAAAAAAAAGGCTATTTATACTTATTCAAATAACTTGTCTTGAGAATAATTATCAACATTTGAATGACAATAATTAACAAAATAATTATATTAAATAGCCAATTAAATTTATGTTAAAAAATCTTTTAAATGCTAAAATTATTTTGTTATAAAAAATAATTAATTTTAAAATGATAAACTATATTAAAAACCAATAGAAATAAAACATACTTCTTCAACATGAACTTAACAAACAAAAAGCCATTCTCAATCTTTTGGAGGACATGCAGCTTCGTAATAGGAATTAACAATATCATTCTTTCGTCAATTGTGGCTTTAGACTCGTCTAACCTCAACTTTGATTTGTAAAGACATTAATTTTAACACCAAAACTATATTAGAATTGCCAGCCCATCTAATTGCTTATTCCATGACTAAAACCATATGTACTCTGTCCCTCATAACGGCTGGCTTCTCTAGCCTTCTTTTTCTCCTCCTCAATGGTGAACTTAGTATCACGGGCTATATTTACCAACTCATTGAAAGTTTCTCGACGACAACCAAGCAAGATACATAATCATTACCCAAAGCCCGGATATATCTGAATTTCTTTGCCTCCTCATATGGTACTAACTTAGGCACAAATTTACACAACCCCAAGAACCTATTAGTAAACTCAGCAACAGAAGTATGCTTGTCTTTCTTTAAAGCCTTAAGCTCCACCCTGTGCGCAAACTTGGGAGGAACAAATCAAGCCAAGAACTCTCTACGAAAATCATCCCAAATCATAGCCTCATATCTAAGTCTCACATAATCCTTATACTAAGCTAAAGCAGGTCACTCTAGCCTGCGACTGATAAAGTAGATAGATCTGGTATCTGTGCAACCTAACTCCAAACAAATCTTTTTGATACTATCAAGGAAGTCATAGGCTTGTTCCTCATCACCAGAAAAAGTAAGGGGATGTTGCTGGATAAATTTCTCAAGAGATATTATAAGTACTGCAGTTGGAGCTACTGGAGGAATAGCTCGATTCACATCATTCATTATCCTCTGAAATACAGCGAGCATGGCATCTACACTAGTAGGTGCCTCCTCTCTAGCATGTCCATGCAGCCTGCCTTGGCGTCCAAGGGCTGGTGCTGCTAGGCTTGTAGAGCTCTCCTCCTCTAAAGCAGCTTACTCCATAGCAACAGTTTGCACCCTTTCAACTGCTCTTCTCACTTTAGTGTACATATTATTGAAAAGAAACATAATAGTTTATTTAGTGGAGAAAGATAATCCACACATCACAAAATCATACTCACACATATACATATATATACAACTCCAAAAGAAAACACGGTACGCAGAAACTAGAAGTGAGACAAAAAAAGACATGTAGAATCATATGCTCCACAATTACAATTCTCTAAGAAAATAAACCTAAAGCTCTAATACTAACTTTGTCACAATCCAACTATAAGAGTACATGGATTGTGACCGGCACTAGGGCAGGGGAAAATATAAGACTTTCAGAGCCCGTAATTAGCTTAACCTATCTAATCATCAGAAAATTTGCAATATCTCAACTGTCACTGACACATAATTAGGCTGTGGGTTCACCTGTCAAGTAGAACCTGTGCAGAATATCATAATTCTACTACTCAAGGCCATCATCTCAATAATATCAAACATCATCATCATGTTCATGTTTAATAGAGAATCTCATCATCAATTAGAGAAAGCTCTACTATCCTCAGATCATCATATATCATAATACAATCAAATACTGATATAAATACATATAAGTCCATACTCTAATGTAATTGCAGAATTCTAGAATATATAATACAATACGATAATTAATAAAATACATATCCGGATAAATAAGTATAAAATCTACTGCCGGAGAATAATGCAGGGAAACTCAACAAAAATTTACCACTTATAGGGCTCAACTTGCAACCTGAAAAAAATAGGGAGACATGGGGTGAGCTTCTCAACTCAATGAATGATACTAGCTAATATACAAATCTGGTGTCCTACAATCATTCTAATAAGAAGAATGCGCATGCATCGTGCCAAACAGATAAATAATCACATAATCATCTAAGGATGGAAATTAGTCCACATGAGACACACTAAACCTCAATCTAGGAAGCCAATACCCCAATCTAACTCTCTAAATTCAAATATTGTCTCTTAAGATCCAATACATAGGGTCCCAACCATCACTGGCTTAAGCCATGCAATGCCCGACAATGAGCAAACCCCTAAGCCATCAAACACCAATCATAGCTCATCATATCATAATCATAATCATGAGTGGTCATATATCATCCTAATCTCGTCCAACAACCACAAGGAATATGCATCACAATTTATAATGAAGCATACACAAGCATATGTCAGAATGCTCAATTGATATAAATAATGCATAGTTATATATATATATATATACAACACATGTAGATGCATGAAAAGTAAGGAAAAATATTAGAAAATATCACTCACAGCCCTAATGAAGAAACTCAACAATGACTTGATCCTGGAGCTACAGAGGATGGTCCTGGACAATCTAAAGAATAGAAAGAATCATCATAATAGAAATTATAAGAATTAAACGACAGACTCATCCTAAGGGTTGCGAGAAATCTACCGAAAATCTGACAAAGTTTTCCCTATAATAGACCTAACCCCTTGAAACACAAACAATAGAGACAACGCAAAAATAATCTCAAATGCCCCATCTAGGCCTCCATAAATCAATAACACAATATCAACATCTCTCATCAAAATACAGAATTCGCAAATCCCAATAATGAAAGGAAAATCTAGATAAAACGTAAATAAAATTAAAGATATAATATTTATATAATTCTCAGTTAATATTCTCAATTAATATGCTAATTACTCAATTAATCAACAATAATCATTCCAAATTCATTTACATTGCATTTAGTAAATTTAGATATCAAACGTGCATGCGTCTAAAAATCAATTAAGCTACTGGACGATACTCACCAAAGTATCACTGAAAAACTATCATTGGCGAAGTTTGGTAGCGAAATGGGTATCAATGGTTCATCACGAAGTGGCGAGTCCAAAAATACAGGTCACTCTCCCTCACTTGCCGGAGATTGCCAAGAATCAGTGTTTGTAGCCCGGTCTTCATCGAATTTCAGTAAAAAATAAAAGTCAACCATATTAGACTAAATAGGTATCAAATAAAAGCATGAAGAAATAGGAGTTTAATGGTACAAACTTGGTTGGAAAAGGAGGTCAGGAACAACCTGAAACAATGTCGGAAAATGCTCACCGGTAGACATTGCGGGTGGCGCGTAGGAGATGCTCCAGCGGGCATTCGCAGCGTGCTTCTACCCTTAGACTCACTAGCATCTGGGCTACTTGCTAGTGGGTCACGTGTCGATCACCGAAAGTGGTGAAATGACAGCGACAGTGTAATACTCTGAATTTCGATTTATTGTTATCGGGTATTTATTTTTGAAAAGTTAAATTAATTTAAATTGATTTTAGATTTTAAATATTATTATTATTATTATTATTATTATTATATATAAGAGGATAAGGAATGAAAAAGTAAAGGAAAGAAAAAGTAAAAAAAAAAAAA
>CATKHJ010413560.1:0-14814 GCA_949750685.1 Vernicia montana | reverse complement strand
CAATGGGACTTCTTCTTGTCACAAGCAGAGTTTGCATACAACAACATGCAAAGCCGGACCACAAGAAAATCACCATTTGAAGTTATTTATGGTCGAGTCCCACGCCATACTTTAGACCTGGTTCCTCTGCCTAAAATTCCAAGATACTCAATTGCAGCATAACACTTGGCAGATCATATCCATACAGTGCAAAAGAAGGTACGTGATCAAATTGAGATTTCTAATGCCAAGTATAAGGCACATGTTGATACCTGCAGGCATGAGAAGATTTTTAAAGAAGGAGATGATGTGATGGTTTATTTGCGCAAAAAATAATTGCCAGCCGGAGGACATGGCAAATTGACACTAAAGAAAATTGGGCCATACAAAATTCTCAAGAAAATCAATGATAATGCCTATATCATTGACATTCCTAATTCCATGGGCATATCCAAGACTTTTAATGTGGCTGATATCTACAATTTCTATCCAGGGGAATCAACTAAACAAGTTAACTCGGGGACGAGTTCTTTACAAGTAGAGGGGACTGATGTAGAACAACAATAATTCACATTACAAGTCCAATTAAGCTGCTATTACGGCTGCTTGACCAGCTGTATTTCAGTTGTGTGTTAGGTGTGTTTTGCATATTTTTCTACATTTTCCAGCAGCCGTTCAACCTGTCAAAAAGGGCTGCCCAGTTGTGTTGTGTGTTAGGTGTGTTTTGTATATTTTTTCTACATTTTCCAGCAGCTATTCAACCTGTCAAAAATGGCTGCCCAACTGTGTTAATTTACAGTTTTTATTGTTTTTCAAATATGTTAACAGGCTGTATATCACATATCCAGTAGCTTATATAAACAAGTATTGCTATTGTTTTATAATCAATCATCTTTCATTATTAAATCAAATTACTTGTGTGTTATCAGAATTATTGTGTTATTGAGAGCTAAAAGTTATTTTAATCTAACTCTTATGTATTTTAATCAGATTTAGAGTTGTTTCAATTTTAATTTCTGTAATTTAATTGTTTCACTGCATAAGGTTTGAAGGGCAACAAGCCAAACCCAACATAAGCCCACATCCGTTTGACGTTTATCAATACATCAATGATCATTCCAACCCTGTAATGTTCCCACAACCAATCAATAATGTTACAATTGTCCTTCCAATGTGGAAACTTTCCTGCAATTTCTTTTGTGTAATGATGGGTTTTCTTTTTTCTCAATTGAATGATTGGTACTAATCGAAAATCCCCTACTTGAAGCATTATTAAATCTGAATCTAGCACAAAGTTTCTTGCTTTAATGTCTTTCTCACAACCATAATGGAGATAGTCTAATGCTTGAGCTACTCCAAAAATGAATTGAATCGGTCCATGCTTAGTAGCTTGTCAGGCTCCCACTGCCACTTGGCATAAACTCATATACAAGAAGGAGCTTGTTGCTTCCATATATAGCACCATCCAATTAATTTCACCATATTTTTATGATGAATGTTGCCTCTTAAGTTTTGACTTCTGCCAAGATGTCTTGCTTTCCATGGCTTGAATTCTTTGAAAAGGGGCAAATGTAAAAGATTTAGTCGAGGTACAAGTAGAATATGAAAATCTTTGGGGTAGTGGGGGAATCAAAATCTGAAGGGGCTGAAATAAATATATTAGTAGGGAATAAATTAAAAATTATAAAAAAATATATATAGGGGAAACTGTCCCCCTCCTTTTTCTGTCTATACTTGAAAGGAAGAGGATCCAAAATCTCAAATGCAAAGTCTACTATTGTCATCCTTAATTATCTCAAAGATTTGGATTCTAATTACGCTATCAGAAACTTTTCTATTCAAGTTGAAATAAAAATTATAAGTAGGGAGTAAAATTAAAAATTAAAATAAAAATCTAAGGGAACAATACTAATTTTCACATAGCTGCTACTAAAACTCCATTTAAAGCTTTGTATGGTCTTTCACCTCCCATTCACATTCCCTATGTTCCTGGTGACTCTAATGTAGCTGCTGCTATTGACAAACACTTAACTGGCAGAGACCAAGCCTTGAAGCTTTTGCGGTATCATCTTAATCGTGATCAACAAAGAATGGTACAGTTGGCCTAAAAGCATCAAGCTGAGAGACAACTTCAAATTAGAGAATCGGTTTATGTCAAAGTGCAGCCTTATAAACAAATCTTCCTTGCACAGCAGCAGTTCAACAAGATGTCTCCCTTGTATTATGACCTTTACAAGGTCTTAAAGAAAATTGGAGCAGTTGCATATACATCGGACTTGCCAACTTCATCTACAATCCATCCAGCTTTCCACGTCTCAACTCAAGAAATGCATCAGTCCTCATTATAAATTAATCACTGATCTACCTTCTCTCTGTCATCCTGCTCTTCTTCTTGTTGCAATTTTGCAGCGTCGGTGGTCAAACGAAGGAACAAAGCAGTCACGCAAGTATTTGTAGAATGGAGCAACACCCCCTCTTAAAAATGCTACTTGGGAATATTTGTATTACCTGCAACTTCGTGCTCCCAATGCTTCCCTTGAGGACAAGGCCAATCTCACAAGGCGAGATTAATATAGAAAATTGTAGTATTTCTAGTGGTTAGAGAGGTTTCAAGAGTCAGTAGTTTGTTCAGGAATCAATTTGTAACAATTTGAGGTTGGTTAGAGAATTATTAGAGTTGTTAAGCCTAGAAAAATACATGTATAAATAAGAGAATGTAACAGTTACAGTCATGGAGTAAACGATTGATTGTCTCTCTCTTTCTATCTCTCTCCATTTCTTTTCTCTTTCACTTTCTCATTTTCTCTCCCCTTCTTTTGAGCCAAACAAGGTGCAGAAATCTATCTTCATCACATCATAGGTGAGATTGCAGAAGAAGACCAGAAATGGCTAGAATTTAGCTTGAGAGTAGATCAATGATGATACCAGACCCGACCTACAACCTACAAAATTCACTTGAATGCAACCCGTAGGTCAACCCAATGCACCCATAACCAGCAATAACCCAACTCACCCAAAAAATTTCTCGAACCCGAAATGACCTGCGCGGAAAAAGATGATTTCGAAATTACCAAATCCAAAATGACCCAACCAAAACTCGCCCAACCCACCTGTTTGTCACCTCTATTTGCTAGTTAAAAAAAGATGAATTACATAAAGCCCTATAACATTTAGTAAAATTCACATTTGCACCTTCGATTTTTCAAAATTAAATTAAATGATTTTTCATTTTTTAATTTCACTATACTTTAGTTGGAATTGGTATTTCAACATGTCAACAGAATAATTTAATATATATTATAATATGAGAATTTCACAACTAGGCACTAAGCTTAACAAAAAATCTAAACTGATATCTATATTTCACACTTTTTTTTAGCAGGGTTTACATAGTAAAGCCAATAATATATAGCACTTGATAGACTATTATGGATTTTAGCCTTTTTGCATATAATATGAACAAATAAACTAATGCCTAAGGAGATAATAACTGCACTCATATTGTTCCCAACCACTAACAGAACAGGTTCAAATAAAGCATTAATCGTGTTGGTGCATAAAAATACTTACAGAGATGGAATTCCACTAACAACTGGAACTGGCATTTACATTACATCATTATGAACTATCTCTATATGTGCAACTCATACCTTAAGCCTTACAATACATTGATTCATAACTTGAATGTGTTCATGATCAAGCTGCCCTAATGTCTATTAAATAAAGAGAGAGAGGGAGAAACTTTACAAAATGCATTTTTTCATGAATGTTAAGAGCATCTAATAGTTTATCACGATGATAGGATATGATAATTGCAAAATTTCTCAAGGTATACAATGAAATACAGCATTGACAACTGCAAGACTGCCATATTCATTTGCAGTATAGGTAATTGTACATACATTGGTGTTAGCAACTCCCTTTCCTCCATTCTCTTTCATTTCTCATTGGATCCACGAAAAGCAATCAAGCCGATCTATCTTTGATGCTCGTGTTCAGCCCATGTGAAATTTGAAAGAATCAAATATACATCATCACATGTTGATTCATCTCCATGCCCATAAAAAACATATAATGGGCACAACAAAAAGGGGAAAAGGACCCATGTGTACATGTCAAGGAGACAAAAGCTAGCATGCCAAACAAGCTCCCATTTCATTTGAAGATTGGATCATCTATGACCATTTCTTTATTATGCGTTCAGATAACCTGCATTCCTCCTCCATGGAAACATGTGGATCAAGCTCATGAAGGCTGTTAACAAACATGTTTGCATCAGCCCGACAATTATGCTTACAGTACCCATCTACAATCGAGTTGTATGTATTCTGGTTTGGTTTACAACCATTCTTGATCATGAATTGAACAACATCAATAGCCTCCTCAAACATTGAATCAGCAGCATAACTGGAAACAAAGGTATTATAAGTAATGACATCTGGAACAAGCCCAGAATCCTTCATTTCTGAGAATATCCGTGAAGCCTCTCTCATCCGACCATTTCGACAATATGCAAAAATAACAGTATTGTATGAGATTATATCAGGCTTTAATCCTTTGGCAAGAATTTCCTTCAACATTTCTTCTGATCTCTGAAAATTTTCTGAGCGGCTGTACATATACATCAAACTATTGTAAGTGGCCAAGCTTGGACTGAACCCACTCTCATTCATGAAGTTCAAGATCTCATTTACTTTGGCAACCATCTGTCTCCTACCATATATTGAAATCATGGCATTAAGAGTACTTAAGTCAGGTGAGCCTTTTTTCCTCAACTCCAAGAATGCACGTTCAGTTTCCATTAGGAGGTCGCATTTGCTATTAACTAAAACAAGTGTCTTCAAGAGAACAGCAACAGGTTCAGTTAGACCAGAGTATATCTCTTCAGTGAGAGTACGCATTCGCTCAATCTCCTTGCCATTGGCATATGCATGAAGCAAAGAACAGTATGTAAGCTCATTAGGCTTGCATCGACCATCCTTCATTTCAGAAAATATTTTCTCTGATTGTTCCCAAAGTCCTCCTCGAGCTAATGCTGCCAAAACAGCATTATAGGAGGAAAGATCTGGAGTAACCCCAGCTTCTAGCATTCTTCTATATATAGCCATAGCTTGTTCAAAAGAACCACATCGGCTGTAAGCACTGATTAGAGTATTGAAAGTGTCCCTCTCAGGCACAAACCCAGCCCTTTTCATCTCTTTGAAGACTCCAGATACTTCTGAGTCCATCCCATTTTGCCCAAACACTGCCAAAAGTGTGTTCCATGTAACAATATCTGGCACACAATTGCACATTTTAATCTCCTCAAAAACCTTCATCATTTCAGCAAACTTTCCCCTGTTACCGTGCATTTTAATCAAGGCATTGAAAGTACAGATATTTGGTTTACAACCTGCTGCCCTCATTTCCTCAAAAACCCTCATTGCAGGCTCATCCTTTCCAGCCTTCTCAAATCCTGATAAAAGGGTAGTATATGTAAAAACATCTGGCTTAATCCTTTTCTCCACCATTTGTGTTTTAAGCTCCATTGCTTCCTTCAATAGACCATCTCTTGCATAAGCTGATATCAATGAATTGTAAGTCACAATACTAGGAGAGAATCCCTTAATTTCCATTTCCCTCAATACCTCCATAGCCTCCTTAGGCCGCCTTGACTTCCCATAAACATCCAATAATGCATTATAGGTAACCTTATCTGGTGAAAAACCTGCCAATTTCATCTCCTCAAAAACCTGAGCAGCTTCTTCATACAAAGACCCTCGCCGACAACAACTTATAAGTGTGTTATAAGTATACTCATCTGGGGCAACCCCAGAATTCTTTATTCCTTCAACAAGACCAGAAATTTTACTCCAAGGCATACCCATTTTCCCATACACATTCAAAATTACATTATAAGTTATCAAAGTTGGTCTGAACCCCTCTTCCTCCATCTTCTTAAATACCATAACAGCATCCCTATACCTTCCATTACTAGCATAAGCAGTTATCAATGAAGTATATGCATAAACATCTAGATTAAACCCATCTTTTCGCAGATTATTAAACAACGAAGCTGCAGCTAAAACTTTACCCTCTTTGCCAAGCAAACTAATAATCACAGCCACAACAGAACAATTCAAAACCAACTCAAAGTCCTTCCTATTCCTAACCCACTCAAAAACACTCAATGCCAAATGACATTTCTTGTAAAACCCTAAACCCTTAATAACCCCTAAAACATCCAAAGATAGAGAATCCATATTACCATTACTTAAACTTGATTCTTCCTGATAAAACTCAAATAATTGACTCAAGATTTTATCTAATACAGTAATTTCAAAAGATGGGTCAATTAAAGAATTAAGAACTTGCTGACCTACAGAAGAAAGACGGTGGTGAGACCAGGGCTTACCACGGTTGAAGTCACGGGCCTTGCCGATGCGGGTTCGTGCTCTAGGAGATAAGTTGGTTGGGGTGTGTGGCTTAATGGGTTTTGGAGAATTTGGGTGTTGGTTAAGGAGCAAGTTATGAAGAAGAGGAGTTATAGGGGGTTGTGAAACAGTAGGTAGAACAGTGGGTTGGCGGAGATGGTGGGTTTGAATAGGGAATTGGGATTTTGTAGGAGATGGGTTTGAGAGGAGAAGAGGAAGAGAGAGTTTCTCTGCCATTTGAGAGAGCAGTAGAGCAAGAGAATGAGGATTGAGGAGAAAAAAATCTGAGCTTGTTCGGCTTTGTATTGTAGTAGACAAGTAGTTTTTTCATTGTTTTGAAACCCGGACTGGTAATGACCGGTTGAATCGAAAAAATCAAGAAACCATTCATAAATCGGTCCGAGTTAGCTTAAAAAATCGAGAAGGCTTAGAATTAGAAGACATTCAGTGACTTGTCTGGATATCTGGTGATCCGGATGAACCAATCTAGGTATTCTACATTAAATGGGTTTTGAGAATTTTTTTTCAATTAAAAAGCACAAAACAATATTATTTTGTGTAAAAAAAAAATACAAAACAGAACATTTGTTACTTATCAGTAACAATTTTAATTATATATATATATATATATATATATTATATTTATTTTTAATGTATAAATAATAAATATATACTATTATTTAAAATTAAAGTTCAATTTTAAACAAATTTTTAACTGGTGACTATATGCGGTTTCAAAATATAGGTTTTTCCAAAGCTCTCTACATCAAGACTAAGGAGACTTTGGAGATTTTTCTTTTTGTGCCCAGTCATGTGGTCACTTTTTTTCTTTTTCAATTTTTATAGGTCAAATATTACATGAAAAAAATTAGAACGCATTTAGCTGTGATATATTAAAAAATAATTTTTATTATTTTTATAGGAAAAAATATGAACACCACTAGAAAAAATTAACTTTTTTAAAATTAATAAGATTATAAAAATAGTTAAATTTTTATTATTTTATATTTTATATTTAGTTTTTAAAATATATAAAAATAATAAATTATAATATTGGTGGATGACAATTAAGAATGATTGGTCCTAATCCTGAACTAATTATATATTATCCCTAACAGTCCGTTCACGGATTTGTAATCCTTAGAATTAATTTAAATTTTAGACTTAGTTAAATCATATGATTACTTATTTTAAACTTTGTTTGATACAAAATTTTTAATCTATAGTGTTAAGTAATCATACTTTTATAATCCTATATTTGGGAGGATAGATTAATAAATGGAATAAAAAGTGAGGTTATTTTAAAAAATAAAGTGTCATAAATGATGGAATTAATAATCCCACTAAATAGGGTTTAATAAAGACATGAGAGGTTAGGTTTTAGATAACACCTATCTTATAGGTTAGTTAAGATTTTGGGATTATTAAACCTAACCTTAATCATATGTACCAAACATAGTGTTATTTACTAATATTATGACTTAGTTAAACAAGCCTGTATACCAAACGGACCGTAAATTTGTTACCAGTACATAATTTCATTTGAGAATTTGATTCAAGTTATTTAAATTAATTAAATGTTAAGGGGGCATTTGGTGCAGTTGTTGGATGCAACTGATAGCTGATTTGCATTCAACAGTTGGGTTAAATCCATTTGATAAAAATAAAACAATAGTTGTTAACTGTTGAGAGATCAAATAGCTGCTGATTTGAAAAAGTTTCATTTTAGAGCTTTTTCACATCAATTGATAGCTCTTTTAAATTTAGACCATCTTACCCTTATAAAAAATTATTACTAATAAAATAATTTTTCAAATAATTTTTTATATAATAATAATAATAATAATAATAATAATAATAATAATAATAAATAATTATTAAAATATTATAAATAATATTTATAAAAAATAAATATATAAAAAATAAATATTTATAATTTTTCAATTACTAATTCATTATATCAAACATTAAAAAACAAAAAATAACTAAGATATATAATGATATATTAAAAATAAATAATATCTTTAATCATTATTTAACATTCAAACAGTAACAATTAGCAAAATTTAATCAAACGATCATATTTTTCAGCTATTAGCTATCCGTAACAACTATCAGTTACTAGCTATCCGCAACCGCTATCAGCTACTATCTACTAATAACAGCTAAACCAAACAGACCCTAAGTTAAGAGTCTAATTAATGATAATTACTTAAATAAATTAGTCTTGTTACATACTTATCTAAACCGATCACCCTATGCGAGCTTGGAGCTCGTCCGAATAAGTCCTTATCCAACTCTAAAAGCATAACCTAGAGTCTATCTTCGTGTATAATACTAAAAAAGGGGAATTCGACTCCAAGAAGGATTCTACACCTTGGGAACACCTCTATAAATAGTGTCCTTCTTTCCATTAAGCGGACAACACAATTCTAAAGACCTCTTAGTAGTTAAAAGTTTATTAATTTTCATCTTTCCTAACTTAAGCATTGGAGTGGCCCTCTAGGCATATCGCTTGAGCCCTCTAATTTGTTTTCTTGCAGATATTGAAGATCGCTTATAAGTGTACTAGAGATCAGATTCATTCTGAGCACATCAATTGGTGCGGTGAGCGTGAAATACCACCTTAAAAATTCAATCTAGTTTTCCCAACTACATTCATGGATCCATAATTCGGTAATAATGGCTTGGGCTTTAACTTATTCCCAAATCTTCCTAACAACGAGAATCATTAAGAAAATCCACAGGCTGACTATCAGGGCGATCCCGCTTTACCCAATCTTAACGCCCCTGTAAACCTAAACTACCCAATCACCATGCAAGCCACCATTATTATGGCAGAGTATCCCCCAAAATTTAGAATTCCCTCCCATATGGAATCCTATGAGGGAACTACCTGTCCTAAAAGTCATATCCATAAATTTCGAACCATGATTAACGCTCAAACTCACTTAGATCATGTCCTATGCAAACTTTTCCCTACTACATTAAAAGGCCTAGCTCAAGACTAGTATCAGACCTTACCCCCAAAGTCTGTCACATCCTTTACCCAACTCTCCACCCTTTTTCAAGCTCGATTCATGCCTTAATTACCCCTAAAAAGATATCAACCAATCTATTAACCGTCGTTCAAAGAGAAGGGGAAAGTCTGAGAAAATATATGGAACGTTTTAATAAGGAGGCAATCCAAATTGAAGACCTAAATAAAGATATCGTTTACACGGCGATGCTTCGTGGGACTTCAAATCACGATCTAAGAAAGGAACTATTGTCTAACCCACCTCAAACTATCTCGACCTTAATGGCAATAACTTAGACCCACATCCAAATTTGTTAACCCGATTTATGTTTTGATGTTTAAATAAAACTTAGTAAAATTGATGAAATTACTTATTGTATGTTTGAACTATGGTCATGTGTTGTTTGAGAATTATTTAACATTGAACAAAGTATGTTGGAAGCCTTTACAGGGTTTGAACGCATGTTCAAGGAGATGAACGAATGTTCATGTATATGCATAAAGATTACCATTCTCACAGAATAGTTTCGAACGAGCTTTCAAGAAAATGAACGCACGTTCATGTGTCTGAACGCACGTTCAAATGGATGAACGTACGATCATCATGGATATGAGAATTGGACTGTTCACACAGAATGGATATGAATGAGCCTTTAGAATTGTGAACTGCCAGTTTAAGAAACTTGAACGCACATTTAAGAAAGTGAACGTACAATCAAGATGCGCAGACATTAAAAAATATAGCCATTGAAAGACTGGAGGGAGCAGGTTTCTTTTGTATCAGTACCCAACAGTCATATTTTAACATCCCTATAAATACTAGAAGGCTCAAATGAAGACTACAACTTTTACCAAGTGAAAATCAATTGCAATATAAATCAAAAAGCTTCATTGTGAATCATACTCTGTTTTAGAATACTAAGCTCAATCTTTTCATTTCTTTAAGTGTTCTTCATTCAAAGCTAGTGTATTTCATTGTTATCTTTAACCTTGATTGTATCCAAGTCTTGTGAGACTTTAAACACAAAAACTATTGTATCTTGAGTGTGTTTTGGGTGAAATCTCGTGAAATCTATTGTAAAGGGCGAAATCTCGAAGAACTAAGTTTGTAAAGCTTTGGGTAAAATCCCGATTGTTTAGTGGAGCCCTAAATCGGTTTGATTTAGGAGAAGTGGACGTAAGAGAGGCGATTGTGCTTCGAACCACTAAATATCTTGGTTAAGCTTTCTTTAACTCAATTTCCTTGTCTATTTATTTGAAATTGAATTTATTGCATATAATGTGTTTATTTGCATTAAAATTTTTAATAATCCTATTCACCCCCCTCTAGGATTGCCATATTTGGGATAACATTTGGTATCAGAGCTTGTGCTCTTGCATTTCATAAAATCTTACGATTTTAAGAGCTAACGATTACTATGGTAGGAACATTAAAGTCTACTTTCCAAGAAGGCCAATGTAGCACAAGACCACCTTGTTTTGTGACACAAACTGTAACATCCCATGCATCCCTTGGTCGTCAGAGACATGGAGATAATTTGAAACTAAGTTAGATGGAGGAATTAAGAGAGAAAATAGAAGGAAAATGTTCAAAACCTTAAATTAAGCACGAGTTTGGAAATCGATATATTAAGTGTGACACAGACGGACTCTGACTTCGCAATTTTTTTTTTCATCAATATTGATTTAAGGGAAATGTAATACCCTAGCCTTATGAACAAATTGATTTGCATGAGTATGGATTAAATTGATTCTTTATGATGATTTGAAATATGAATTGAATGTGATTGCATGAGAAGTGAGTTAGTGAAAAGTGATTAAATTCCATGAGGAATGAGTATATGTGTATATGAATAAGTATATGTGATTAATATGTATATGGATAATATGTGCTAGTGATCAAAAGACAATTAGCTATTGCCATAAAGCATGAATAGTAGAAAGTTCATGGACCATTTTGGTAATTAATTGTGCCAGAAATGGAATTGTAAGAAATATAGTAAATTGTGTTTTGAATGGTTCATTGAACCTAACCAAATTGTGTCATCTTTTCTTGTAATTGACTTTGAATTGAAGGACTTAAAAAGGAATTTGTCTTTTGGAAGACAATAAAACAATTTTATTATCATCTTTTCATCATCTTCTTCATAAGCAAGATCAAGCTTTTCTCTCAAATTCTATTCTATTCTTCTTCTTTTTGTAATTGATCAAAGGGAAATTACCACCAAAAAGAAAGATCCTAAGGTAATGATTCAAAATCTTGAGTTTCTTTCCAATTTGTATGGTGGTTATTGTGTTAATTTAAAATTCTTTTTCTTCCTTTGATGATGATGAAATGGGTTTTAAGAAAAGAGTTTTTCTTATGAAAGTGCATCTTGATGATGATTATGATCATGATTTGGGTATGTTGAAGTGTATGGAAGTAGATTTTCAAAATGAGTTTTGATTTTCTTACTATGAAGAAAATGAGTTTCAATTTTTATTTTGGTAAAAGAAAAAGTTTAATCAAAGATGGGATTCAAAGATTTGTTGTCTAATCCATGATTGAGTGATAAAATGGGTTTAAACTTTGTAAATTTTGCATAATTGATTGTGGTTTTACCTTGAACATCAAAAGAGGTAAGTGATCTTGTTTGGAGATGGGGGTTTCCACGGGAAACCAAATCAAGATGAAGGGTATGCTCGTACCCATGGGCATACCCTGGCAGTGGCATGGTACGGGCAAGGGTACGCCCGTACCCTTGGGCGTACCTTTGCTACTACCTAAAATTTTTTAGGTACGGCCAAAAGGGTACTGGCGTACCCTCTGGGCGTACCAATTGAGATATTTTTTTTTCTTTTCTTTTATGCTTTAATCTTAATCTTAGACATGCCAATTGTCATGCATGATCAATGTGGATTGTAATTGAGATGAATTGGACATTAGTTCAAGGTCTAATCGATTCAATTTTGGTAGTTTGGGTATCAATTCTTGAATCGTTGATTGTATTAATTGTAATGTGTTTAATGCGACATTGTGTTCTAAGTATAGAACTAGAAGTATGGGATTAGTATCCTTCATGATTCTATAGACAAGTTAGGAATGATGATCTAATTGTGATTTATTTGAATGGTTCATGTAGAACCCAAAGACAAGGAACAAGAGGATTCGGGTGATCATCATTTTTGTTTGTGTTGATTAGGAGCAAAGGAAGTTAAGGTGAGTACATAATAGTCAATATGCTATGGGCGTAAATTCGTTAGATAACCATATATTCATTGAATCCTTTGGATTACTTGATTGAATTCTTATTTCATTGACTTCTATTCATGAAACCAAAATGTGGAACTATCTATTGAGACCTTTGGTCTATTGTTTAATGATATGATGATAGCACATTGAAACCTTTACTCATTTATGAGTACCATTGTTATTGAATTCTTATTGCTATCAATTGTGAAATTCTATATGATACCTAAAGCAGAAATTTCCATCTGATGTGGGATATACATCAGTCATGTGCACATGGTGAAGAAGGGCCGACGGATAGGGATAGTGTATCCGCCCTAGCTAGGAAGGGGGTCCTAGCCGGAAAACCTGATCTGTTTTTCGCTTAAATTGTTGTTGTGATGAGTGTGTGAAACTTATAGCCGACACTCTATCTATATGTGAATGGGAACATACCGTTCTCAAATATATGATTTCTGCTAAAATAAAATAAAGTAAATTATGCTTAATTGCTTATTCATTGGATCTATTCATTGATTTCATGAATGAATCCCATTGTGATAATTTTGATTATCTAATTATTAATATTGCCTAAAAATCCTTGAAGCTATTCCATTCACATCTTATATATCGTATCTATCCGGCATAACATATTGATATTGTGTATTCACTGAGATTTATATCTCACCCCATAGTGGTTTTTCTTTTTCAGGTGCTATAGAAGTCTGACGAAGTAAAACTCAAGCTACATCTTCTCGCTTGGGGGTTACTATGTCTATTTTCATTTTGTCATTTTGATTATGTCATAATGATTATGTATCTCCAAGAGTTAAGTATAAAGTTCCATGGTCATTGTGATATTAAGTTGTTTATGATGGTTCTATTAGAAAAATTAATTTTGGGACTGTAATATATAATATATTACCGTATTGTAATTAATGGCATTCATTTAATGAATGGATGATATGGATTTGCTATAGTAATGTGTTTGAGGTTCTGATATGGGAATAGTTATATGGATGATTGGTTATAGTATAGTAATGGGTTCTACGGGTTTTCAGTGGCCTTACGCTTACCCATGCCCTAGGACCGTCGCGGCTCGGAAGTCAGGTCGTGACACCTGATTCACTTGATATGTTCTTCAAATCTTAAATTCTTCACTTGCATGCACTGTTCAGGAACTTCATAAGGATATAATCGACTTCAGAGAAACAAAAATGGATTTTTGTGAGTTGAATATAGAAGAAAGATGAAGTCAGAAAAGATGGAGATGGAGATGGAGAGAATTCAGACAAGATGGAGATGGAGAGAAGTTATAGGGCAGACCATGGAGAGGAAAGAATAAGAGAAAAAATTTCTTTTTTTTTTTTGTTTTTCTCTCTCTGGCAGCAGCTGTGAGGCCTTGCCCGAGCACCGGTCCGATCCGCTAGAGGGGATCAAAATGCTTATTCGGATTTGTAATCACGATGGAACCCTCAGGTTCTGATTGGTTGATTTTGAAAATTGATTTGGGAGTCACCACATTAGTTTTATTTTTATTTAGGAATAGTTAAGGAAAAACCCATTTGACTCCAATTATTACCCAATAGAAAAAGTGCACTAGCCTCGATTACCAAAGAGGATTCGAGGACTAGGTATTCGGTTCATTTTAATAAAATAAGTTTGGCAAGTTTAATACACAATGACTTAAAATGATTTCATGAACATTTATAAATGAATGAACAATAATGTATGAATCAAAATAAAATAAAGCAATAAAGGAAGTAAATACAAAAAGTAATAGAAATATTAAATGTACAATATAAATCAAATTAGGGGATACTTTCTCTAACCCTTATGGGATTCTAGAAAAGTCACACATTCCCCAAAATAAATCAAATAACATAAGTAAATAAACAAAGAAATGAAAGAAGGCACAAAACAATACAAAGAAGGTGAAAGAGGAAGAAAGTTCGTTTTAATTGGATTTGATGCTTTCAGACAAGCATGCCTACGTATCCCTTCGATTGAGAATCAAAATCCACGTAGTTCGCCCTTCTTGCGAAGGGGGTTTATTTTAGTTTGAGCCTTTTATCATGTTTCAGTTCATTGATTAAAAGGTGGGTTGATTGATTTTAATCAAACAGAATTGATTACCAAGTTGTTAATTAGGTCAGGTTTAATTAACAAACAAAAAGCATCAAAATAAGTTAATT
>CATKHJ010413494.1:0-11727 GCA_949750685.1 Vernicia montana | reverse complement strand
TTCCCATGCATATCATGCATCCATAATATACATTCATCTCAAACCTAGGTTATACCTTGAACCGATGAAGGGTCCATACATATCATGCATCCATAATATACATTAACCTCAAACCTAGGTTATACCTTGAACCGATGAAGGGTCCATACTCTCACCTCTATCCAATTATCTTCACCCCTAAGCCTTTAACCTAAGCACCACCCATAAGCCTAACATTCTTGACCTATTACCTTAAAAATGAACCCATTACCCAAAAGTCCAACAACCTTTGGCTCAAATATACCCCAAATCTCCAAAGCTCAATACCTCTGGCCCAACATGCTACCCTAAAGCCCAATAACCTTTGGCCGAAATGTACCCCAAATCTCCAAAGCTCAATACCTTTGGCCCAACATGTTACCCCAAAGCACAAAATATTTGGCCTACCATCACCTCAAGCCCAAGATATTTGGCACTTCATCTACATTAGTTACCAAAATATTTGGCCTATCATTATCTCAAGCCCAAGATATTTGGCACCTCATCTACCTTAAAGACCAAAATATTTGGCCTACCATCACCTTAAGTCCAAAATCTTTAGCACCTCATCTCTTTTAAGACCAAAATATTTGGCCTACCATCACCTTAAGCTCAAAATCTTTGGCACCTTATCTCTCTTAAGCCCAAGACATTTGGCCCACCATCTCTTTTAAGCCCAAAATCTTTGGCACCTTATCTCTCTTAAGCCTAAGACATTTGGCCCACCATCTCTCTTAAGCCCAAAATCTTTGGCACCTTATCTCTCTTAAGTCTAAAATTTTTAGCATCTTATCCCTCTTAAACCCAAGGTGTTTGGCACCTCATCTCTTAAAGCCCAATATCTTTGACCCATCTAACTCTAAGCCTAAAAACGGTTGGCCTACAACACCGTAGGGAATCCTTTTCCCTCAAAGTTTGTATAGCCCTACTCCCATTATCTTTTCATATCCTTACCCACCACTCAGTGAGTTTTCTCTGTTTTTGCCTTAAGGTACCAATGGCTAACTCAGTTGGCATAGTTGCCCTAACTACACTTGTCACCAGCCTCCTTAAAAAGCAAGAGGAAAGTCTTCAAGCTATTCTTACCTCCGCTCTTAATGCACAACAAGTCCAAATTGAAGAACAACGAAAATCTATCATTGAGGAAGTTCAGACTATGATTAGCCAAACCATCCTTAACTAGGCTAGTCCAAATCCAGCCTTGAATCAGACCACTCCAAATCTGAACCGGGCTAATCCCAATCTAGTTCAAGCCCTTACCAACACTACCTCTGTTCCAAACATCACTACCCAATCTACTACTTCCTCTCCTACGAATCCTTTTTAAAGGAAGGAAGCTTTTTCTCACCTTGACCTGAAAGCATTCATGAAGAAACTTGAAGCTATGGAGAGAACCATCAAAACCCTAAAGCACCGCAATGACTTGATTGATATGGATAGCTTGACCTTGTTCCCAGATACCAATCTTCCTCCAAAATTCAAAATGCCTGAACTGGAGAGATTTGATGGAACCTCTTACCCCAAGACCCATTTGAAGGTATATATGGGATAATGAAACCTTTGGGACTTAGCAATGAGCTCCTTGCTCAGTTGTTCCAGCAATCCCTAACCAGTGCTGCCAAGAGATGGTTCCTTTAACTGGATAAGAGCCAAAAGAGAACATGGGATGATATCTATCATACTTTTGTTAAACAATATCATTAAAATACTGAAGTAGATGTTACCAAGCGTGATTTGGAAAACACCAGACAACTGCCAAATGAGTCCTTCGCCATGTTCCTTATACGATGGAGGGCTAAAGCAGCTCAAATGGTAAATAGACCAACCGAACAAGAGCAAGTGGACATCCTTATCAAAAACCTACTCCCAACTTATCGAACCCAGTTGTAACCCAATACCTGCCCACCTTTAAAGCTTTGGTTGCAACTACATCAAGGGTTGAAGATTGCATCCGAAGCGAATCATTTCAACCTGAATTCTCCACCTCCAATCTGAATAGTGATGAAGAATCTGAACCCTATGACCTTTGAGGCTAAGACCGATATGCATCGATCCCACTTTCCCTTTCAAGCCAAATCCATGCATCTTCACCAAAGCAAAAGCCAGATCCCACCTCACCCCACCTTACCTCTACCAATGTAGCATGTTATGGAGGAGTTCAAGCTCAGCTAATCTGAATTGTCTGAGATTGAGTCTAAATCCGAGTCCGAGTCTAAGTCCAAATCCCAAATTTGAGTCTGAGTCTATTTTTAAAGTCCAAGTTTGAATTTGAGTATGAGTTTGTCATTTTTGTATTCTTCTTTTATTTTGTACTATCTTCTCATTTTATAATAAAACATTTATGTTTTCATGCACTTCTCTTTTCCCATCTTTCTTAATTGTGTCTCAAAAAAAAAATAAAAGAATAAATAAAGATAAAAAAATCAATGGATTTTGGAAAACGTTTGCATTGCACCATGATCACCACCGTGATTGGAAAAATCAAAAAGGTGTTTCTTGTGCTCGCATCAGCAGCTGTTTCACCAGCTCCTAATCAAAGGATAGTCGAGATAATAAAGAACACCAAGTGGTGATCTCTTCAGTTGGAGCAGTCGAAGCAAAAGGCAATCCAATAAAGTTACCCATTACACTTTTGGGTAATCAAATATATGCACCTTGACAAAGGGGAAACGATCTCAAAAAGACCTGATATCGTCACAAGGTTTCTCTCTAGACCAAAGAATTCAATGGAATGGTCTAGACAAAGGTCAGAGCCCTAAGATGAAGGGAAGCGGAAGCCTAAATCATAGTGGAATATTTTTTAAATGCTGAAATTCATTGATTAGCTCGCTAAGTTGAAAACCCGAAAAGGTAGCTTAGGCAGAAATTAGAGCAAGCTCGTCGAGTTGAAAACCTAAAAGGGTGGCTTGGGCAGAAGTTAGAGCTAAAAAAAAAAAAAAAAGTCATCCCGGTTAAATCATTCTGTCCTTTAGGCCCTTATCCCACATCAAGGGCATATCTTCCTAAGTCATCATCCTCTAGCTGATCCCTCATTAAGGGCATGCCTTCTAAATCACCTTTTGTTAAATCTATCATGGTCATGTCTTCCATATCGTCTTTTAGCAATCCGTCATGAAAATGTCCTCCATGTCATCTTTTAGTCAATCTGTCACGTTGCCCTTATCATTCAGTAGGGGCATGTCCTTTCTGCAATCCATCACGTAGCCCTTATCATTCATTAGGGGCATATCCTTCCTGTCATCCATCACGTCTCTTAGCTCAAACAACTAAGTAGCCCTTATCATTCATTAAGGGTGTATCCTTCAAGTCGCCTGTCATGTCTTTTAGCTCAAAAAGCTAAATAGCTCCTATCATCCATCAAGGAGTACGTCTTCTGAGTCGTTGTCCAAAATCAATCTAATGTCTCCCTAAGAGTCTCTTCTATCTCAGACAATAAGATAAGTTGTGCTTGTCTTCTCCATAAATGATGCTATGATAGCAAAATCATACAACCTCCCCAAAACTTTTTAAAAGGTCCAACCTACCATCCTTTCAAACCCAAGTCTCCTTGGTAAAATCTCATCTTCTAAGGGCCAAGCCCGTCGACAGAACCAAAATCCCAAGTCTCTCATGATCCCTGAAGCCTAGTTTCCTTAGCCAAGGAAAAATTCAAGTTATGGTCCTTAGAGCCTATCATCCTCAGGCTGATTAAAAAAGGCCCAAACCAGTCAAAGCCCATCCCAAGCCTCCTTGGAAAATCATACTATCCTTCCAAGTGCAAGCCTCCTTGGCAAATCATACCATCCCTTCAGATCCAAGCCTCCTTGACAAATTATATGATCCTTAAAGGTCCAGGATCCTCAATGCCAGCAAACCATCCCTAGTTCAATTCCCATCACAAGGGCAAACCCTAACTCATAGGCCATACGGAGCAAGACCACAAAATCCCTTGGGCCGATGATCATTGAACTAACTTTAGATAGCCCAACTAGCCAGAGTTATATTCAAAGGGCAAACCGGCTGGTCAAATCACCTCCAAAAGCCATATCCAAAGGTAAATTCTTAACAAATGGGTCACACAAAGCCAACCCACAATCTTCACCTTTGAAAAGGCCAAACCTAATTGAGCCTTCCCCTCCTAATCTTTTCTAAGGGCCAAATCTGACCGAGCCTTGCTACCTAAATCCTTCTTCTAGACTAAACCTGACTTATTCTTCTAATTAATGACTTTCTCTAAGAAAAAACTTGACCGAGCCTTTCAAAATAACTTTCCAAGCAATGACCTCTTTTTAGGCTGAAATTTGATCTAGCCTTCCAAGATAACCTTCTAGGCCAAACCTGACCTAGTCTTTTAAGATAACCTTCTAGGCCATACTAAGCCTTCCAAGCATGACCTCCTCCAAGGCCAAAGTCTAACTTAGCCTTGACTTCTTCCTAAAGCCAAATAACTGAGGCACTTTTCTACATCCTTCCAAAATGGGGGCACCTTTCTTCAAAAAACTCAACACTCTCATACCAAATTGACCCTTCATAGGTTCAAGGTATCAATTTCATAAAAAATCTTTGCATATTCAGATGTATTTCATACTAAATAGAGTTCCTGAAATAAGACGGATCATCAATCTGAACTTCTGAAACATCATCAATCCAAACTCCTAAATCAAATGGATCATCAATCCAAATTTCTGAATCATGCAATCAAAGGGTTCTCCACCCGAACCAATCAATTTCAACTTTAAAATCAGACCTATTCTAGGATAGACTTAGGATTATTACCTTAAATATGAATTAGGTTTTCCTTCTATAATCAAACCCATCCTAGGATACCCTTAGGATCCTTTTCCCAAGCAAACTGGGAATACCACTTTCATTCCAGATTTTCCCAAGCAGATCGGGGATATCACTTCACTTTCATTCCAAATCTCTCAAAGATACCGGGAGCAAACTTCTTTTACAAGTCAATTCACCCATAAATGTCTAGCAACGATCACCTAGACATCCCTATGGTTTCCTTTTCCATCCTAATTTACCTTAAAGTCAAACAAATACTTCACCCAAATATGTCTAACCAAGACATCCCTCTGGTTCATTTCCTTGCTCGTTATCTAAGTCAGTCCTATCTTTCACCCAGAAATATCTAGCTACTGACATAGATATCCCTTTGGTTCCTTTTACCAGCTTTCATTTATCAATCAACATCCACCCATAAATGTTTAGAAACACTCACCTAAACATCCATATGGTTCCTTTTACCATCTTCCCTAGATTTAATCATTTTCCCACCCAAACATGTCTAAGCACTGACTTAGACATCACTTTGGTTCCTTTTTCCATTCTTCCTACTCAGGTTCACTATCATCAGAATTGCCTTACAAACAAGACAATTCTGATAAGGGGGTAGCTGTGAACCCTTAAAATTACACCTTCTGTACCTTACTATACTTTGAAGACAGTCCCCAGGTCCCAGAAGTTGAAACGATTCAAAAACGGGCCAAACTGATAGAGACTAGGCCCATGACAGCAAGGCTACAGGGAGTGACCGGAGGGCTCTCTACGGTGACCGCACAGCCACGTGCGATCATGATTCTGTGACCGCACGTGGCACGTGCGGTTCCACAGTGGGCACTGCGGTCACAGGCCCCGTTTCACGAATCCCATATCAAAATTTGTGCAAATTCGTCTCCAGATCTCTCCCCATATAAAGGAGACCCCCCAGCTCATTTGACATCATGGAGCTTGCTTGATCACCCTCCTGATCTCAAAGCAAATATCCTTTTAAGCTTGGTCCGAAAGGAAAGAGCATTCTAGTTTTAAAGTTTATTTTTCTTTTATTTATTGCTTTGCTATTACTCCTTGATTTGCAAAGCAAGATTGGGTTGCGACTTCCCAAGCCGACCCATCAAGTCAAAAGTTTTTCATTGTCTGAGGCAAGCTTCCCACCATCCGAAGCAAGCCGCCAACCGCTGTCTGAGGCAAGTCCATCGTTGACCGAGACAAGTCACCCCAATCCTAAGGTAAGTTTCTTCTACTCTTCTCTTTTTCTTTCTTTTGTTTTCTTATTTTCTTGTTTCTTTTATTTGTCTTGCTTGCTTTATTGTTTTCCCCTTAGGAATTCGTTACGTGTTCCCTTCTCTTTCACCCCATTCTTCTTTATTCATTTGTTTTTGAGGCATGTTAATTAGAATATGACTTAATTAGCTTGATAATCAACTTGAATTGATCCATTTGTTTGTTAATTAGAATCTGATATAATTAACAAACTTGGTAAATAAATTTCACTTGTTTAATCAATTAATCAACCCACCTTTTAATCAATGAACTGAAACATGATAAAAGGCTAAGACTAAAACAAACCCCTTTTGCAAGAAAGGTGAACTACGTGGATTTTGATTCCCATTCAAAGGGATACGCAGGCATGCTTGTCTAAAGCATCAAATCCAATTAAAATAAACTTTCCTCCTCTTTCACCTTCTTCACATAATTTAGGTTTTGTGTTTTCTTTTGTTTCTCTATTTTGTTACCTTTATTAGGATTTAGTTTGGGGAATGTGTAACTTCCTTAGAATCCCATAAGGGCTAGAGGAAGTATTCCCTAATTTGATTTAAATTGTAAATTTAATTATTTTTTTACTTTCTTTATTTTGCCTTTTAATACTTCCTTTTCTTTATTCTATTATTGAATGATTCATGCATTATATAAATTGTTCATGCATTATAAACTATTCATGGAACCAATTTTAAGTCATTGTGTATTAAACTTGCCAAACTAATTAACATGAACTGAAAACCTAGTCCCCGATTCCTCTTTGGTTTCAAGGCCAGTGATCTGTTTTCTTTGGGATATAATTGGAGTCATTTAATTGGATTTTCCCTTAAATTTTCCCAAATAAAAAATAAAATTAAGGTGGCGACTCGTTTTCATTTTTCAAAATCAACCAATCTGAACCCGAGGGTTCCAGCGTGAGTACAAACCCAAATGAGAATTTCGATTCCCTTTCAGGAATCGAACCGGTGCTCGAGCGAGGCCTTACAGTATGCTCACTTTTACTTCTTTGAAAGCCTTGTTTATTGAAATACTTATCTATTCTTGAATACCAAGCTCTTAGGGCCTGCTTTAATCCATATAGAGCATCGGTAACCTTGTACACTTGGTCTTCTTTTCCATTCATCACAAAACCTTCAGGTTACTCTACATATACGTCTTCTTGAAGATAACCATTCAAGAAGACTGATTTAACATCATGCTGGTGAATTTTCCATTTTCTTTGAGTTGCTAAAGCAATGTGTAATCTGATTGTATCCAATCTTGCAACTAGAGCAAAAGTATCAATATAATCAACACCAAACTCTTATTAATACCCCTTTACCACAACTCTGGCTTTGAACTTGTTGATTGAGCCATCCAAATTGAATTCGGCCCTATAAATCCACTTCACACCAATAGTTTTTTCTTATTTTCTGGTCTTGGAATTAATTTCCAAGTATCATTCTTATTTATCATGCTAATCTGCCCCTCCATTACTGATTGCAATTTTTCAAACTTTTCTGGTTCAAGAATAGCTAGGTTACAACTATAAATATCTGAGATTGACTTAGTTTTTCTGGTTGGTGTCTGAGATTGACTTAGTTTTTCTGGTTGGTGCATCTGCAGTAGGATCATCATCGTCAGAGTTTAATTGTGATTTTGATATTGCTGGATATGATTTGTTTCAGCTTTCTTTTCTTCCTTCTTTTCCTCCCTATTCCACATGGATTGCTCATCCACTTCCACATCTCTACTCACAATAATTTTTTCAGTTTGCAAGTTGAATATCCTGTACCCTATTGATTTTGAACTATAGCCCAAAAAGATGCCCTTCTCTGCCTTGGCTTCAAGCTTGTGCCTTTTTGCATTAGGTACATGGAAATAACATTAGGAACCAAATACTTTTAAATGCATGGCAATAGGCTTATCCATGCTTCAATGGGAGTCAAGTTTTGTAGTGCTTTTGTAGACAATCTGTTAAGTAAGTATACTGATGTATAAACAACCTCAACCCAGAACTTTTAAGGCAATTTCTTCTCAGCTAACATGCTACTAGCCATCTTCATGACAATCCTATTATTCCTCTCAAAGAATCCATTTTGTTATGGAGAATAGGCAATAGAAAGCTGATGTTCTATACCTTCATCTTCATAAAACTCATCAAATTCAATTGAAATATACTCAATTCCCCTGTCTGATCTTATTTTCTTAATGTTGCACCCACTTTGTTTCTCAACAAGGACTTTAAATTTCTTAAACACATTAAAAATTTCAGATTTGTATTTAAGGAAATACACCTAAGTCATTTTAGTAAAGTTATCAATGAAGAGAATAAAATACTTGTTATCACCAAGAGAAATGGTCCTCATAGGGCCACAAAGATCTGTATGCACTAGCTTAAACTTTTGAGAAGCTCTCTATGCTTGTGCACTTGGAAAAGGTTGTCTATGCAACTTCCCCATCTGGCAAGCCTCATATACATCAGATTTTTTAGAAATTGCAGGTAAGTTTTTCACCATATTCTTGTATTGCATGAATTTGATAACATTTAGATGGTAGTGGCCAAATCTCTTATGCCACAACCATGATTCATCAATAGTAGTTCTAAAGGCATTTAAAGAAGAGTTTTCTAACTCCAAATGAAAATTTCTACTTCTCATAGTTACATCAATCAACTTGCAACCATTAGGTTCATGAAAAGTACACAGCTTATTTTTATTGATAGACAAGATACTACTCAAATATGAAAGGAGCAGTCACGATAATGTGAGCAGCTTTGGCACTTGTTATTATATATATAATCTGTGCAAAGACATAAATATCCATAGAGAGACACACTAAACAATGTAAAATACTATTGTAGGACTAATCGTACAATATACTTGCTATAATATAATTTGTACACTCTTCCTCAAACTGAAGCTAAGTTATTAGAATCAATTTGTCAATCAAATAGTCATGTCTTGCACGAGTTATTGCCTTCGTGAATATATTTGCAATTTAATGCAATATTGAAGACACATGTGGGAGAAAGATTTCACCAGCCATAAATTTATCACAGATGAAATGACAGTCGACCTCTATATGTTTTGTGCGCTCATGAAAAATAGGATTGGAAGCAATGTGAATAGTATTTATATTATTAGCATAAAGAGACATGGGTAATGAAATAGAAATTGATAGCTCTTATGACAATCCTCTAAGCCAAGTAATTTCACCACAAGCAGCGGACATAGCTCTATATTCAACTTCAACAGAAGATTTAGACACAATATGTTGTTTTTTTACATTTTTAAGACATAAGAGAATTATAAAAAAATACACACCAACCAGTGGTCGACCGACGTGTGTCTACACATCCTTCTTAGTCTGAATCAGCATAAGCTGTCAACCAAAATAAAAAATGCGATGAGAAATACAAACCTCTAAAAGCTGTGCCTCGAAGAAATATAATGATACAATGAACAATCATAAAGGTGTGGTCGACAAGGGTCTACAACAAATTGACTCACTACATTCACAGCATGTGAAATGTCAGGATGATTCATAGTGAGGTAGATCAATCGCCCAACAAGCTGACGATAATAAGTAGATTCAGTATCTTTCTCACCATCATCCTTCTGGAACTTTACATTTACCTCCATAGGTGTATCAACATATTTGTCATCTGTCAAATTAGCAAATTATATCAAGTCGTTTGTAAACTTTTTCTAAGTAATAGCATAGCCTCAATTAGAGGACTCAACTTCTAAGCCGAGAAAATACATTACGGGCCCCAAATCTTTCATCTTAAAAAATTGGCTAAGAAGTTGCTTCAAATGTTATATGCCTTCAATATCACTACTAATTATAAGCATATCATCCACATATAATAAGAGAATTACAATCCCGCTAAAATAATTAAAAGAAAATAAGGAGTAATCATAATTACTTTGGACATATTCGGCTACAAGGATAACCTCTTGTGATTTCTCAAACCAGGGTTGTGGAGCTTGCTTTAATCCATATAAGGATCTTTTTAAATGGCATACCATAGACTTGTCTTCCAAGTATCCTGGAGGTAGACTCATGTAACCAAGTTCTTTCAAATCACCATGTAAAAAGGCATTTTTTATGTCCATTTGAAAAGCGGACCAGTGCTTCATTGTAGAAAGAGCTATAACAGTTCTAATTGTACTCATTTTGACAACCAGTGCAAATGTCTTTTTCATAATCAATTCCAAATTATTGTTTATATCCCTGTGCAACTAATCTTGCTTTATACCTTTCAACACTACCGTCTGACTTTAACTTAACAGAGAATACCCATCGGCTACTAATAATGGAAGTGTTAGAAGGGCAAGGTACCAAATCCCACATGTCATTCTCCAACAAGGCACTTATTTCTGTGTCTATAGATTCTTTCCAATGTGGTATTTTAAGTGCTTCCTGGTAAGAAGATGGAATAGTAATATAATCTAAAGAACTATACAAAGAATGGTGATGATCCAAAAGACTAAGATGATAAAGTGGTTTGCTATTACGATCACTACGTCTTAAAGGAATTGATATTTTAGAGGAATCAATAGAATTAGTATATACCGGTTCAAAAGGTTGTATTTGACCTTGATCTAATTCAGGATTGGAAGGTGTTGTAGATTGTGCTTGTTGCTCTTTACGCCTGTAAACCAATAATTTTTTTGTTGCATCCTTAGAATTATGTACAACACTTCCATCACTAGTAGACTCATTTTGCAAAGTATCAGTGGACTCTGAAAATTCAAGTAAAAAAGGAACTAGTGAACCTTTGACCTTAGCAATAGAAACATAATAAAAAATATTTTCCAAGAAAACTACATGACGAGATACACGAATACGATGAATCTCAGGATCATAGCATAAGAGCCCCTTTTGGTCAATGCTATATCCTACAAAGACGCATAAAGAAGCTTGCTTAGATAATTTTGTTCTCTCATGAATATGAAGATGAACAAAACAAACACAACCAAAAACATGCAATTTATAATACTCAGGATCTTATTAAACAACATCAAATAAGGTGATTTATTATTCAGAAATGATGATGGGATTCGATTAATAAGATATATAGCAGTTGATGCTGCTTCAAACCAAAAGAATGAGGAATTTGAGAATATAATAGTAGAGTTCTAACTATTTCTAGGATATGACAATTTTTTCTCTCTGATATTCCATTTTGTTTAGGAGTATCAGGACAACTCCTTTGAGATTGTATACCTTTAGGTTTCAAAAAGTCTTAAACTCTTTTGAAATTTATTCTCCTCCTGAGTTTGATTGAAATTTTTTTGTTTTGGCATCATATTGATTGTTTATCATGCATAATTTTTTTTTAAAACAAGTGAATACTTCAAATTTATTATGCAAAAAATATATCCATGTGAACCGAGTACAATTGTAATAACTTAGGTTCATAAACAAATTGATTTATATGAGTATGAATTAAATTGATGCTTTATGATTATAAATGTGAATCTAATGTGATTGCATGAGAAATGAATTGTTGAATATATAATTAAATTCAACAAGTATATGAATAAGTATATGTAATTAATATGTATTAAGTGATTAAAAGGTGATTAGCTTTTGCCATGAATTGTGAATAGTAGAGATTATATGGACCAATATGGTAAATTGTTGTGCTAGAAGTGGAATTGTAAGAAAAGTGGTTTATTATGTTTTACAAGGTTC
>CATKHJ010413342.1:0-10792 GCA_949750685.1 Vernicia montana | reverse complement strand
TTGATTTTTGCATGCATATTTGGACCTCTCTACTACTCACAAATTAGAAAAGCTCATTGCTGCAATGGTCACATGGCCTATCACAATCATCAAACACCATTCAATAATTTTATATCAATTAATATATCATAAAAATATTCCTTCATTAATAAAATATATATATATATATATATATATATGTTGTTTTTTTTTAGCACACAACTCTTTTATTTTATTTTATTTCTAAGTTGTAAATGGTGTACAGTTTGATGAAAAAAAAAACAAAAAAGAGTTGCTAATGTATTCTGAATTAAATAATGATTTTTTTCCTTTTTTTTATTAGTATTTGGGGGATTCCAATCCAAACCTCATTACAAAGTTATATGAATTTATTATTAAACGTGCAAAATTTTGAGTTTTAAAAACTGCATTTAAATAAATAAAATCTATATATTTTATATAAAAATTTCTTAATAATTAGAAGTAAACATAATATTTAATGTAAAAGATAAAAAAAAAAGCCCTCTTATTTTTAAATTGATTGATTTAGTATATTTTTAATTAAAATTATTATTCTATTGTCTTTTATATCCTAATTAAAGATAAAGTATATTAAAAAATTTAAGAAAATTTTTAATACAAATTGATGTTGTAATTCTAATTATATCCTAATTCATATTTTAATAATTATTATAATAAAGAATTTCACTATAAATACATGTCCATGAGACTACTATTTTCTTCATATTTGTATTTGTTTCACAATATTAACATCTCATATTCGTTAATTCTAAAAAAAAAAATCATATTCGTTCAAAAAACCAATATCTCATATTCAACATCGACATGGTATAGTTTTTTTTTTTTTTATGAATTTTGTTAATTAGTTTTAGTATAATTTTTATGAATTTTTTATTAATTTTAATATAATTTTATTCATTTTTACATGTTAATGGCTTAATTTTATATTTATATATATTTTTTATAAATTAATTATTCCATTTTATTTTATTATTGTTTTTAGTTCAATTTTCTTTGTTTTTACATGTTAATAATGACTTATTTTTATATTTATATATGATGTATTAAATTTATGTGCATTCTAACCATATTTATTTTTTTTCTACTATTAAATTTATGGTTTTTTCTATTATATCTATTATATTTATCCTTATAAATTTATTATTATTATTATTATTAAGATTTGAATAATTACAAATTTTAATCCTAACCAAATTTTGATAATATAATATTTGATTTATGTATCTTATTTTACTTTAAAATTATATTTATATTTTAAATATTTAATATTGTAAACTTCATATTGATTATTAAAAATTATATAAAATCACACTTTTGAAATTATATAAAATTACGTGTCTAATATTCATTTAAATAACTTGCAACGTAGATTTGAAATTTACTAATAATATTAAATATATGGTTAAGAAAAGAATAATTATCTATATATACACAAACAAAATAATAAAATAGAGAGAGTTAAACCTGATCATAAATTTTTGAAACGCATAATTTTAAGAATTTTTAAATATGAGATATAATGAGTATTTTCTATAAAAAAAAAATTCAAATAGTATTCATATATACCTTGATTGAGTGTATCAAATATATACTCAGTTAAGCTATATAAGAAGTTTGGTGTAAAAAAAAAAAAAAAAAAAAACTATATAAGAAGTTATTTAAATTAAAAAACTTCAATATCATCATAAACTTAATAATATAAAAGCCAGTAGATGATGATGAACAAATAAAAAAAATTCATCAAATTAATCATTGTCATAATGCTAAAAAAAAAAAAAAAAATTAATCATTGTCAGACTAGAAATTGGGGGTTTGATTCTGATTTGCAAGGCATGAGATTTTGGATATGTGTGAGAGTGAAATGGAAATAGGAAGATTGGTAAAGTAAAGGCAGATATTTATGCAAGTAATAACAAAGCATACAGCTCACCAACACTGCGTAAAACAAGATACGCTGATGTGACCCAAATAGTTCACATGCTCCCACTCTCTGTATCTAAGTTTGTACCAAAATTTTTTTCTTACTTGTCCAATATCTGGAAATCTGGAATTTAATAACTCTTTAATTTAATTGATTATATAAATTAAATTTTGTTAAAAGTCTATTTCAAATAGGAATTCCGGTTTGATCATGATGGATTCGATTGAGCATTGCTTCTGATATATATATATATATATATATTTTTAAAACGACTAAGATTTATGTGTGTTTCAAATTTAATGAATCAAACCTTTTTATTAATCCTAACAAATTTATATAGTTAACATATTGTGAAATATAAATAGGATAGCACACTAAAATAAAGTCTAATAATAAATACACAAGTGATATGGACAATAAATTCAAATTCAAATTCCATTTTCGCAATGCTAAAAGAAAATTTTAAAATTATAATAATAGCGGAAGTCATCCTCGGATTGTTATTTATTTATTTATTTATTATGTTATGAGATTGAGAATCTTAAAAACTTTGTAAGTAATAAAATGTGAGGGAAAAATATAAACAGAGAAAAGCTGAACAAAGGGTCTCTCTGTGTGTATGATATAGTTATAATAAGATATATAGAAAGAAAGCATATGATAGAGATTAAAAGAGATTGGAGAAAGAGGAATCTAACCAGAGAGAGACCCGACTCGACTGTCTATGAGCACGTTCTTTCATTCATTCATCCATTCATACCTTTGTTGCCTCTCCAGCCTTTTATGCACTATAACGACTAGTTTTATCGATACATATCATTTTCATTTATCTATCAAAATTTAATATATAAACATTAGCTCTTTCCTCTCTTTTTATTGCATGCTTTTATTATTACCTATTCCTTTTTAAGATATCTTAAAATGTTTGTCCACTCTAAAAATATATATAAATATTTATTCATTTTATTCTTATTAATTGAAAAATATAATACTTATCTATTCTCAAAATTAATAAAAAAACATAGTAATAAATAAGTATAAGTAAGGGTATAAGCGAAAAAATATAATAAAATTTATGAGTTGATAAGTAATAAATAATGTTTTTCTTAAACTGTGTGAGAAAAAAATGGACAATTTTTTTTTGAGACGTAGGAGTATATATTTGCATTTATTATGCCAATATACAATTATGACTTTTTATTGGATTTATGATTAATTTTCCATTTATGACTTTTTTTTTTTTTTTAATTCTTGCTTCAAAGAAAAAGAAGGGTTAATTAAAAAAAAAAAAACTTTGGGATTTGCTTAATATTCTCTTCATCCCTAAAAATAGTCCTATTTATTTTTTCACACATATTAAAAAAAAAAATTAATTTAGTTAAAGTAGTAAATTTTATTTAGATTTTGTTTAATATACCCTTATTTAATACGAATATGAGTGTCATTAACATTTTTTTGAAAATAATCATTCTTTTATCCTTAATTAATGAAATTAACATTTCAAAGTTGACTAGCTAAATGCAATTGTCAAACTAGATAACCATAAAAAATTTTACTTCAATATTTCATGTTTAATTTCCAAATCCTGAGTATTTGCCAAAGACTAATTACAGTTGGCTTTTTATTTTTTGTTCAATAATATTAAATAATGATACTCTTAGTAATTTATGTTTGTTAATAACAATAAATATTAAATAGGAGTATATTAGAAAATTAATAAATTAATTATATTTTTAAATAAGAAATGAGACTATAATTAAAGATAAATAAAAAAAAGAAAGTATGATTATGTTTTAGGGACAAAGGAAGTAATTATATTTTTAGTCAACTAAAAGTATTATTGGGCCATCTTACACGTCAATTGAAATTAAATTTCATTTTCAGGCGAGTCCAATAGCGCATCCTCCACGCTCAACCTATGCATTTAAAAATTATTTTATGGATACTAACCCTAATAATCAAACCTTGATGAATAAAGAGATAAGTTGCCTCTCTTACCAATCAAACTAACTCTCTGAATTTCTTAATAATTATTTTGATCCTTATTGTTTCAAATTAAATAATTTTAGTCCATCCATGATCGAGGATCAAATTTTATTAATAATAGCTAAACACTTTAATTTTTAACTATAAAAGTATGAATTAATCTTTGATCTATATTTTAAATTAAATTACACTTTGTTCATTGAAAATTGAAAATTAATTATAATTTTAAAATTATTAAATCTCAAAATAATTTAGTCCTCAAACTTCTTTAAAATATATTATATATTTCACTGTTGGTAAGGTAAGACTAAATTTAAAAGTTTAGATCAACTTGGGATGGTGCACTTCGGTTCATGCCGAGTTAAGGGCGATTCTTCATGGACTGCAAATGGCTTGGGAGCTAGGATATAGACAGGTCATCCTCAAAACTGATTCACAGGTTGCTGCAACGTTAGTGAACAGAGGTAAAGATAAGGATTCTAGACATGCCACAACAGTAGCCAGCATTCTTGGTTTGCTTGATTATCAATGTCAAGTGAAGATAACTCATGTCTACAAGGAAGGAAATGTTGCAGCTGACAAGCTTGCTAATCTAGCTGTCTCTTATGGTTTTGATGTGAAGTGGCTGCGTGATCCTCCTGGGGAAATTGTGAGGTTACTTAAAGCTGATAGTATGGGAGTCTATTGGGTTAGAGCAGTTGGGTTTTAATTGTGTGTAGTCTTGGAGTGTTTAGCCCTCCTTTTAATAAAAAATAAAAAAATAAAAATTTAGAAAAAGTTGCAACTAAAGTTATACACGTTTAGATTATTTTATGAATTTTTAATAAATACCAAAAAATAATAATAATAATAATAATAATAATGGACCTCATATTTCGGTGTGAATTGATGGAAGGATTATCCTTTTCCATTCATTGCCATCACTAACTAGTAAGTAGTAGCTTACACGGCAAACCGTTGATAAAAGTTTTGGATCAAAACATTAATGATAAGAGGGTTGACTTTACAAAAATTAATTTAAATTTGTTATTTATAAATTTTTATTTTTCGAATAATTATTCTTAATGAGGCTATCAATAATAAGAATTTAAAATATTCATTAGAAAATTTTAAATTCAATTTGCACTAAATTGTGCTAATTAACATGATTATGTCAATTATCATATATATATATATATATATATAAAGTCCAAAGTAAAGAGAATGAATCCACAATTTTTTTGTCATCTCATCAAATTAGAGGAATTGAATTCAATTAATTTCAAATCAATTGAATGATAAATATTTTTTTTTGAGGAATAATGATAAAGATTAACTAATGAGAAATTTAATTAATAGTTCAATAAATTTATTTATAAATTTAATAATATAGTATCAATTAATATATTTGATTATAAAATAAGTCTAATATTTGGCTTTTACAATATTCTTTTTTTCAAACATTAATTTACATTTCTTTCTAATTTTTTTTAAAATTTACATAATATTAGTTATATGATTGTATTTATATATAATGAGTATATGCTAATATACATGAAAAAAAAAATGAGAAAACAAATATATTTTAACAAATATCAAACTATATTGAAAATTTGTTATTTAAATTTATTACTTATATAATAACAATGAATAAAGATTCTCTAAAAAAAAAAAAAGGAAAAAAGACAATGAAATATGAATAAAGCTATGCAGTTTAATTAAAAAAGAAAAATAAGTAGTTGTTAAAACAAATGGGTGCTTTGTTTTCACTTTTCACGCTGTCTCGCAAAGCCCAAAACGCTAATGGACAAATTCGTTTGTCCGAGAAGACTAGTCAAACCACCCACAATCTCAACTCTCATTAAAAATTAGCAAAGGTATCTAAGATAGATCCAACGGCTACCAATTAGTATAGGGCATTGGGAGCTCTATAGAGCATAGAGTAGGGAAAATTACCCTCAATTCTCATGGTCTTACCATCCAAAACTATTGTTATCTTATAGCTCGATACAGATTAGACCCATCGGATAACGACAAACTGAAGTTTGATAATTAAATGATCTCTTCGCCCACATGCCCTTGCATTTTTTATCATCTAGGTCACCTGCAACTTAGCATCTTTTCTTTTATTTAATTTTTATATTTTCCTTTTTTTTTTTTTTTTTTTTATAAATTTGAATTTGAAAAAAAAAAAAAAAATACAACTAGATTCTGCAAACCTTTAAATTAATTACAACTCTATTATTCCATCTTATATTTGCTATTTAATTCCCGGGCTGTGGTTAAAATCATATTTCATAGTCATACCATACATGCATCGCTTGGTAGCACCAACATTAGTAAGTGGGGGCGCCACAGCTTGACAAACCTACCCTCAATAATGGAAACACAACATTATGATGTAATATTAAATTAAATGGCTTAGCCTCATACTAATTAATAATTTACTTTGTATTAATCTCTCTTCTAATGTATGGTACGTAAATAATTTAACAAGCCACAATATAACATGCTATTTACATTTTTCACTCACTTCACTATTTGATTTGAGGATAAAAAAAAAAAAAATCAAAGAATCTGCCAAAGAATCTGGCCAAATAAGCATATATTTTCGGAATTTGACTGACCCACATGTTGTATCCAGGCAAGGTCACCCATGGTCCACCGACCACATAATATTACCCAGATCAAAATTATCCATTAAAAAAAGTTTAAATAGGTATTTAAACACTAATTACTCTTTCTTTTATTTTATTTAAAAAAAAAAGAGTTTAAAAAAGGGAGGCAAGAGTTGGGGATCAGACTGACGTGCAAAAGATTATTCAGCAGAGCTGGCGCGCCTCTGTTAATCTGCTTGAATCTTGTCATCATTTCCCAAACTCTATCACTAAACAACAAAAAAAAAGTTTACTCTAAATATATATGATACGGATTATAAAATATATAAACAAAAATTAGCAGAGAGAAACACACATCAGATCAAGATTAGAATTAAGAAATAATGATAATGGAAAGGCATCACGAGTTCATGTAGCGCGTGCATATCAAACGCAGCTTACCACTCTCAATCAGAGAGAAACCAGAGAGATTCCATATCTTTCAGTCAAGAAGAAACTACAGGATTGGCTGGTGGTTACTGGTTAGATCAGTAGAACAAGAACCAACTACAATAGCAACATAACGAAACGACATCAACAACAATAACAAACACAGAGCGAAAAGACTCTCCCGCCGCTTATATACAACCCATCTAAAAACACCCCAATGTCGTGTGGTAATTTTTGCTTCGCTTAAACCAAAATGGAAAAAAGGGAAAAAATTGAACAAAACCCATAACAGAAATCTCAAGAATAGCACAAAAACAAACTCTAAAAAAATCTAAAATCTAATATGATAAATGGTGGTGGTGGTGGTGTTGTTACCCTTCTCGCTTTTAATCTTCCCTGTTATGTTCGATCAGTCCGGTTCCTGCTATTACTATGCTGCTGCTGTTGCTGGGTTTTGTTACTGGATTCTCTTTTTTGAGGAGATGAAGAAAATAGCTGCCCAAATCCAAATACAGAGACTGACTTCGAAGTACCTCTTAGGGAACAAACGGGGACATTGAGAACCGGAGTGACTCTCACGTTCGCTGAATATGACCTCTCCATTCCCCTATGCTTGAATCTTGGACCGCCATTAAAGCTACTTGGACTACTGGAACTCCTTTCCAAGCTCTGGAATACTATCTTCCCTGATGAATTCATTCTCGGACTGTCCACTGAAACTCCCCTGCTTGTCACCCCACTCGATTCCCCTGAAGCCCTGCGCATCGGGCTTCTTCCAACTCTCGTACCAGCCGTTGGATTATTGCTACTATTCTTATTGCCATTGCCATTAGTCTCTGACCTGGGCTTCACCATTCTCATTCTGCGAGGATTTTGGTTCGGATTGCGATTGAGAATAAATGGGTTTGGGTTCGGGTTAGGATTTTGGAGGGCGTTTAAACTTGCGTTTGGTTTCTCCGAATCGAGAGAGAGTCTAGGGAGATCTTCATGCTCGTGGCTCGAAGATGAGGAAGAAAGCGATAATCGAGAAGATGAAACGGAAACGGACTCGCAATCAGAGTCCTTCAACAACGGCAAACTCAGAGAGTGATCTAAAGATGATGAAGAGTTGCAATTACAGGATTTGGAGCTTCTATGGAGGAAATGCTTCAAAGATTTTGGGTTAGGGTTAGAAGAAGAAGAAGACGAGGATATGGTTTTGTGGGTTTCAGCTTTAGCGTTTGCATTCTGGTATAGCTTTTTCAACCCCAGAAGCTCCTTCCATCGGCTGGAGCACCTAGGGGCTTTCGGGGAAAACAAGTAAGGGTCAGTACTGGATATCTCCATCTCCATTCTACGGCAAGATTTCGCAGTCTCCGGTGATCTGATCTCATTCAAAGCATTAACCGGCTTAATACTGGTAACTTGAAGCGGCATAAGCTTCCCATCAGAGAAAAGCTCATCAGCAGGAAGCATAGTAACTGGATCCACGAGACGGAACTCAAAGTCAACAGGATCTAGAATCTCCGGCGGATCTTCAACTTGAGTATCACATGAAACAGTCTTAGAAGATCCTTGTTGCTTGGAGGCATCTTCTTCACGGCTAAAAGAGATTCGAGGACTCAACCAGCCGTAAGACGGATAAGTCGCCGGGGAAAAATTCTCCGGCGACATGCTGATATTGTTGACGCAAGCGGAGGCCATGGCCTACAATCATGCAAATCGTATAATTGAATGAGTCACACAGTCTTCGTGGGTCAGCGGAGAGAGCTTTATTACATTAACGGAAATGCTCAGGTGGGGGTGAGATCTAGAGAGAGAAAAGAGGGGTTTTGTTGGCGCATTTGTTAGGGTTTGGAACTGATATGAGCACTTGAGTCCAAGTGGGTTTTTTCTTTTTTTCTTCTTTGTATCGCAGTGAAAATGAAATGGCTAAAATGGTACTACTCATATTTAAATAAAACTAGTGAATAGATAAGCATAAATCTTCTTAATTAATGACTATCTACATTTCCTTTTTTATGTAGTATTTATATAGGCCACGTCTATTTATTGGTATAACCAAAATCTTCTTTTAGCATATATGAAAGAAATTTAACATGCAAAACGTAATTTAAGTTTGGCAAAACAATAATTAGTCAATCATAATCATCTATTTCTATTAGATTTTCATAAGGTGGATATTGATTTGACATATTTACGTCTAATATCAAATAACAATTATCTTTATATAAAATATGCATTTCATCTAATGGCACTTTTTTATTTATAAAAAATTTAAAGGATCGTGAGCTACACAATAACCATCTTCTTATTATTATGAAATTTCATATAATGCCATTTTAACTAATTCATAAATATGTTGTGTAAAAATAAAAATTAAACATTAATTTTGGAATAAGATTATTTTTTTAATTATTTAATTCAACAACGTTATTTTTAATATTTTAAAAATTATATTTAATTTTTTTTAAAAAAATTATATTTAATTATATAATAAATGTCTTAAAAAAAATTGTACTTTTAAATATTTAATTTTCATTTATGTGGGTGAAGTTATATGGAAATAAACAAGGTGGTTTAATAATAGCCATGTTTCAAGAGGAAACACGGACGAGATGATGATGTACGATTTCACATCAAACATACAAGTCTATGATTTTTTTTTTTAAAGAAAAAAAAAAAGCTTAAAAATAAGGTTAATTAGTTTTAATTTTTCTCAAACTTTATTATTTGAAACTTGAACAGTTTCAAAATTAAATATGAGCCACGGTAAATTTTTTTCCCTCATATTCTAAATATTTTTTTTCACATGAAATATTGTAAATAAAAATTTCTGAAATTATAAATATATATGTGTATTCACATATAATACTTACATTTGCAATTTAGAAAATCAATCTAATTAAAGCAAGCAACAAATAAAATTACCTCACAGTTAACAGATAAAAAAAGGTAAAAATTGAAGTATAAGAAGAAGAATAACAAGTATAATTGAAGAACTGTAATTTTTTTTTTTAATATAGAATATATATTTCCTTAAAAGGAAAATTGCAGAAAACGAGTCGAAAGCTATAATATTAAGGGTTGAAACTGGAAATTCTTTCAGCTAAACATATGGCTGCAAATTAATCAAGCCGTTCGCAAGCAGCTCGGTGTTCGGCTCGATAAAAACTCATTCGTGTTCAGCTCATTTTATAAATGAGTCAAACTTGAGCCTTACTTTAAGGCTCGATTAATAAACGAGCCGAGTTTGAGCAAAGTAAAACTCGGCTCGATTAGGCTCGTGAATAGCTCGATAATAAGTTCACGAACATGCTCGATTAATAAGCTCGTGAACAGCTCGATAATAAGGTCGTGAACAATTTGATTATTATTGTTATTATTAACTTAATAATTTTGACACTCCAAAAAATATATTTTAATACTCTTATAAATTTTTAGTAATTCAATTTGACTAAAATATATATATTTCTGATTAATATAATCTAATATTTTCTTATTATGTAATCTAATATTCTAATCTTTAAAAATATATTTTTTATTTATTAATAAGGGTAATTTAGTCATCTTATTTTTGAAATTTAACGTAATTAATTATTTTTTAATCTTTGTAAAATAACAAAAAACAACACATAAAAAGGAATGGAGGAAGTAATATTTTTATAGTACATGTAATGCTCAATTTTATGATTGATTTTTTTTTATTAATTGAATATTTTTGCTTTTATGTTAGTTTTAAGTATTTTTGTTATAATTATTTTATTAGAAATAAATATTTAGAATGTTGAGTATTTTGATAAATTATAAATAAATTTCAAAACGAATCGAACTCGAGTTTAGCTGAATTATAATTTAT
>CATKHJ010413233.1:0-16088 GCA_949750685.1 Vernicia montana | reverse complement strand
TGAAAAAGAAGCTGAAAATTCATTATAAAATTTGTAAAACTTTATGGAGAAGATTTTGTTTTAAGGAGGAGATTAATGATTTGAAGCCCTCCAAAAGAAAATTTCCAGCCCAAGTGTCAAGGAGGAGTGTTAGGAGTTGTTACACTTAGGCTGTCACAATATCTTGTTTTCATTATATTTAAAAGAAGATATTTTGTAGATGAATCTAGAAGCTAAGCTAAGTGTATGGTGAAACTTAGTTTAAGCAGAAATTTAGGGGACAAATTTGATTGTAGTAGTTAAGAGTTGTTGAAAAAGAAAAGCCATCTCTTCCTATAAAAGAGAGGATGTTGTTGCTGTAATTTGTGAGAAAGAGTGAAAAAAAGAGTAAGAAAGTTTGTAGAAAATGAAGAAAAAGAAGAGAAAGAAAATCTCTATTTTGTTGTTTTTTCATACTCTGTTTTGCTGTATTTGTTAATGTGTGTGTTGTTTGTGTTTCATGTGAGATAGAAAACCAACAATAAAAACCAGACAGTATTCTATGCGAGCACTTACCAATGAAACCCAGCATATATTGTTCATAATATATGGAACAAAGATTAACTGCAGGCAAAACTTGCAGACAAGATGAAAAACATTCCATCTAGTAATAATTCATTCTCCTTTTTACCTAAGGGAGTGATCATAATGTGCTCAGTTCTTTGAAAAATCAAATTTGAGATGAAGTTAAGCAACATTTTTTAGATTATTGATTTGAATATTGATAAAAGTTAACTGCCAAGAAAATATTTAGCTTGCTCAGATGATGTAGTCCGTACTTTTAGCTGTGAGTGAAAAATATAAAGCCGCCATTAGAATAAAAAAAACAAAAACAAAGACGAACCATGCTTATTGACTCACCAATTATCTTGTGCCCATTTGCAGCCATCAGTATCCACCACATGCAAGCTGTAGGCATGCCTTGATTTTGGGGACTGATTCTCAAAACTGTAGCCCAAGCATAAGAAGAGAAAGAAAAAGGTGAGTTTAGAATCTCTCAGTTGATGAGAATTATAGCATTTATCAGTTCAGAGTATGGCCATGAGAAATGCAGTTTTTTTTAAACTTATACCTTTGATGAATAAGATCACCATGAATGATGACCAAAGAACCAGCTTTCACTTCAATAGGCAAAAAATCTTTTTGGTCATAAGAAGGTGAAGCCCGATCAAAGTAAACCCCCTGTTCACCTCTAAGAAACCTTCTGACTAGACCATCTGGAAACAACACAAAATGGAGATGTTACTAGACTAAGCAATTTTATTGGCTTACTCAGCTTGTAGAAAAAATAAACCAAGAGGAAGAAAGGAAGGTACTTTTATGAGATCCAGGAATGGCCCAGAGACAACCATTTACTGTTGTTGCATCTTCCAGGGCCAACCACAGCCCTGTGCAAGTTGTTGGTTCAGTATACAGAAATGAGTTATCCTGGTGAGGCACTACTTCACCTCCAATACCTGGTTGCTGTTAATAAAGATCTCACAGATTAGCAAAATGTGACAAATCATAGTCGAATATGTTAACTCTTTCCCAAAAAAGGAGATCAAAGCTTCAGAAGCAACAAGATAATAATCCATTTTGAACCATCTAGGTTCAATGGACCAATTTAAACAAGGTTTCCAAACTATTTTGTTCAAGGCAGGCATCTTTCACTGTAGGACGTATCTCAAGTCCCAAACAAGGGAGGCAGCATATAAGCATATCATAGAATCTCCAATAACAATGATTAAGCCATAAAATATAGCATATACGATATGAATCCTTCCATTGAATTTGAAGGTCTACATCAAATTATTCTTTTTGAGGAATCCATATCATGTCCCAGCCTGTCCAATGCATCTTCTGCATTGATTTAGAGATTTATTCTAATAGAGATTCAGAAAATGTTGCAATCATTATTCCTTTTAGGTACAAAAAGCCCATGTTATAAACAAAGATATTGTTATGAAATCAAAATCTATTAGGCCACATGTTTTCTCAGTAGAAATCTGGTAGGCTTGTTTTGGTCATCTAAAGTTTAAACAAAGGGTCAATAAAAAGTAAGCTCATTATTCCCTTAAGCTTTTCCATAGTTCATCTCAATTAAAAAAGCAGCCAAGAATTCTTATGAAACTGAAATTATAACATACCTTAAAAATGTACATTGACTGAATAACCACTGGCCTCTTGTAACCCAAGGAGAATAACATGCTTGAAAATTTCTCCGAGGAAGAGAAGTTGTTAAATACTGGGTCAAGCTCATGCAGAGCTGCACAATACCATGAAAATTAGCACCAATAGAAAACTGCATATCACAGTTGCGACAGCAACTAGAATGAAATAAACCAAGTTCCTATAGCATTTTATGGTGTTACGAAATACCATTGCAATTTTAACAGCATACCATGCCCAACTTTGTTAATAGAGAGTTGCTTTGGTTGCCGTAGGTTTCCATCATCCCTAAATGCCTTCTCTGCCAAATATTACAATTATCAATTATCATCAGCTGACCAAACTAACCATAAATCTCCCAGAAAGCACCATAGAAGTAATATATTAAGTAATGGATCCCAACGAGTCCGACTAATCCAAAAACATCAATAAAGACTCCAAAATGAAGAATTCAATCTTCTAAGCTAGAGAATCTCAATCAAAACAGTCACCACCAACAAAACCAAAAAGTTATAATAGAATTTTCAATACCTTCGAAGAAAAAAGAGATCTTCTCGGCGCTCTCGAAGAAGTAATTATCAGTTAATTGTTGCTGAAAGTGAAGTTAAACGAAACAACTTGTAGATTGTAAAATGAAATAAAAACTTTATAATTAATAAAAAATATATATATATTTTAGGCTTCAACCTGATTCTTGGTGGAGAAAATTGAGGCGGTGGAGGAGCAATCAAAATCATCAAGCAATTGATCCATTCTCTTCATTAAGGCATCGATTTCATTATGGTTTGCGAACGATTCAATTACAAGATAACCTATAATTAACCAAAAAAAAATTTAAAAAAAAATTAAAAGAAAAAGCCTGTAAGAAAGCAGAATTGGTTATTAGTTAGTTACCTTGAGAATGGAAGAACTGGAGCTGGTCGGAAGTGAGATTTCCGATAATCCCCATGGTTTTGACTCTTCTTGTTCGGTGCTCGGAGTTGAAGATAGAGCTTTAGAGTTATAGTAACCGCCCGCTTGCTTGTTTCAAAGCTCTACTAAAGTCAAAAATTATTTAAAATATTATTTCTTACGGTTCAATTAATTTATAAATTATTATGGTTCTAGCTTTTTTTTGTATTAGGTCTACAATAATATAAACTTTATTTCATCATTTTATATATATAAAAAAAAAAAATTAATTTCATTCAAATAATTTACTAAGACAAATTTGAGGGCATCCAAAACCAAAATTTGGCTTCACCTCCAATAATTAAAAATTGAAAATTTTAGTTAAAATTTTAAAAAATCAAACCATTTGAATATAAATATTTATTTTTCTGGATGATTACTGTGACATAAAATATCATTTTCCTCTTATATTTTTATAAAATAATCCCATGTTTTTATGAAATGTTATGAGAAATAGTGATGATATGTGAACACTGCAATATAACTTTTCAAATCGTTCATATTATTATGTATTGACTTTTCTAAAAGTGAAGTTCATGTCATGTAATCTCTATTTCTCAAATGTTGAATATTGAATGGATAAATTATTATTTAATAATTTTATTTTTTGAGATTTGATATAATTAATTAATTCGTATCTATTTTTTAAAAAATTAATTAATTAATCTCCCTATTTTTATTCCGTCAATAAATTAATCATTTTATTATTTTTTACTTTAAAAATTTATATAAAAACTAAAATGCCTCTCATTTGCAATCAAATTTTCTATTCCAACCATTTTTTATTTTCTTTCTATTTTCTAAAATGCTTACCAAAATGTGAAACAATGACTTAATTATCAAATAAAAATTAAATCAGAATATGTTTTGGTTTATATTTCCATTATTATTATTATCATAATTTAATTTTACCAAAATTATAATATTGAAAGATAATTATGATAAAATTATCAAACCCACTAACTTGGATGATTGTTGATCCACGTCCTGGACATGGCGGCCCAGCACTTCATGCACCATTGAGCTGGCCACTTCAATCGTGGCCAAAAATAACCGAAACAAAGAAGCAAGTGCCACTGGCAACGTTTTGTGAAGATAGAAAGAGGGGTACGGCTGCAAAGAGTTATGGAAGAGCAAAGAGGAACAGCCTTCAACTGTACTTAGTTTTGATTGTCAATTTTACTTTTTTTTTCCCCGATTTCCTTTGTTAATGAAATTTGATTTTGTAAAATCAAATTCATGTATCATAGAGTTAGTAACCAAAATTTCAGATTTTATAATTCAATGAGTGAAATTTTTGGAGAAAGAATTTTGAAGTTGAGGATGAGTATATTTTGAGAATATTATTTTATTTTATTTTTTTAATGAAAATAGTGAAAAAATGAACGGAATGACAAATTCGGAATAAAAATAGGACTAATTAATTATTTTTTCAAAAAGTAAAAATAGAGTTAATTAGTTAATTAGATCAAATTTTAAAATAAAATAATAATTTATTCAAATTGTAATTACTTTTTAGATTTTTTTTCAACACCTAATTCTCGAAGTCTAAAAATGGGAAACCCACCCACAACCAGTGATCTCTGAAGGCAATTTGTCCATCGGCAAAAACTGTTGCAATTTCTAGTTCTCCAATCTCACGAACTAACCATGATATTTTATTTTTTAAAAAATTTTGAGTGATTAATACTATATAAGAAAACGATAATAGAAAGAGAGTAATAGTAATTAGTGACTGTAAATCTACTAAGAAAAAAGAGATACTTGTTGGGAACAATTCTTGTAAAGAACCTTTTTTTTCCAATGCCGTGGCAACAGCAGTGCCCTTGCCCTTTTTTTCACCTTGTGGCCCAATTAATAGGTTATAAAGCCTTGCAAAAATCAAATTTCACACCCAAAACAGGTCAACAAACAGCCTAAGAAAACTCATGTTCAAGTGAAAAATGGTCAGCTCAAGCAGCTAATAAGAAGAGGAAACATCCAAAGACAATATTTGCAACGTCTTCAAGAAAGAGTAGTAAAATTAGAGATACAACAAAACAATATATATAATTGAACAAATATTTTTTTTCCAGGGCGAGTGAGAAGAATGAAATAGGAAGAATATATGTAGACATGATATGATATAGAACAAAAATGACAAGCTTCAAAAAATAAAAAAAATAAAATCAATACCCTGATTGGCTATCAAATGTACACAAACTTCATCTGGTCTCTAAGGTCGTACACATGGATCAAACCCCAACTAATTTACAAGCACAACAAAACCAGGGTAGGAAAGAATCAAATGTATCATTTTACAGCTTGTTAGATACAGCAGCTGCAGCAGCATGTATGAAAACAATGCTCAGTTAATGCCCGGGAAATTCCTGCAATGAAAGAATGTTGTTTGTATGTTCTCCTGCATAATGTACAAAATGATGCAGTTCCCCCTATGTCCAGTCCTAGGAAATAATCTTATGCGAGCTCCGATAAACTTTAAAGCTCCCAAAATTGAAGTGTATGCCCTCTCACCATAGGGAAAGGGGAAAAAAATGAAAGAATTATGACACGCAAAAATGGGGGGCTCAGCAGCAAGATGTGCCCATCAAAATACAGGTAGAAGAACCAACCATCAAAATCTCTCCAAGCAAATCACGTAGCCATTGATCTTGAATTTGTCTTGTTCATACGGCACATGCAATCTGGGCATGGAAACGAATATATAGAATCATTTGGCCTTTTCAGTTCAAATCCTTTGGAATCACTATGAGACCGCATATTCAGCATATGTCGCTTGAAGCTCTTCCATCTGGCAATAAAAAGGAAACGGATGAAAAGTGTTAGTTTCTTTTTCTTTTTTCTTTTAATCAATTTTACCTTTCCTCCATTTGGTTCCAAACTTACAAAATGATTGATCGGTTCAAAGAAAAATACAGAGCAATGGAATAAATAAATACCCAATATTTGGATTATCAAAGAGCAAAGCTAACTTTCGCTTGTCTGGCCGGATTGTTTTGGAGTGTCCACCATACAAGAATCTCCTATGGCCCATCAGAAAATGAGGAAAGTTACCACCTTGAGTTGTTACAAATACCTCACTGTGAAGACAAACAGTGTAGTCTATCGCAGCCATCCTGGAAGAATAGTTCTGAAAGCAGAAATTCAAAGTCAAATCAACAACACTGAAGTGAACCTAAAACAAGGAAGAAACAAACCATAAACTGTTCATACCTTGAATGGAGCAAGTTCATCCTCTGATGCCAGCATTTCTTTAGTTAGCAAATTTGGAAACATTTCCAACAGTGGGGCCATATATTTTTCTGAATTATATATCTTTCCAGATGCCAAATAGATATATGTGTTTCTATCAAAACCCATCCCCCTAAGCATCAAGCCCACCTGATAAACAAAAAAATAAAACAAAACAAAACAAAATAAAATAGAAAACCTTGCAAGTGATATTGGTTGTCCATGGACTGATTAATTAACTTTAACAGCTATAATTGGAACAGAAAATTCATTTTACAGTTCCCATGTATAAAGAGCTCTCTACCAAACACATGAAACCCTTGACTGAATTATGCCACATTTTCTCAGGGTAAAACTCTATTGACCACCTTATTTTATCTAGTACAACTAAAATTTACAAATAGAAACATTTCAATAATAATAATGATAGTAACTATTCCAGCTTGAAAGTTAGACAGACACATTACAACCAAATTGCAGAAATAAACAAGCAAGTCATCCTAACTCCGCATTATCAGAAACCCAACCTCCGAAGAGCACACATAGATCAGAACACGTTTTGCTCCTCCCAAATTAGTAAAGTACCATAACTTTAAACTTTTTGGGATTTTTGGATGAACTATTACACCTCAAAACACACTACAGTTATGGCAAGGGTAGATGGATGGGCGGTGAACAATTCACTCACAGCATACATCTGAAAAGGAGAAAACATGACCTATTTGAATAGAAATACTGCTTGTTTGGTTGTACCTCTCAGCCACTCCCTACACCACAATGGAGGAAAAAAGATCCCTACATTTCCATGTTATGATAATAAAAAGTTTCCCATATCAGATAAATAATTTAATAATGTTCTTATCAGCACATAATTTGCCTTGTGGTTATTATGGTCAGCTAATGGCTTTGCATATTGCCCAACAAACCAGATGATAGAGGCAGCAACAAGCCATAACTTTTCACGCCATACAGATTCTTCCAAGATCATCAGCTATGCCAATGGTTGAAGGACATGCACTCAACTACTTATATTCACCAACTGTTTTAACAAATACAAGAAATAGATAGTAATATTTGCACCAGGAAAAAACTGCACTAGTTCAAAGAGAGCACCTCTAATGGAACATTCACCAATAAGGCAAAACTGACAACAATCAGCATAAGCAACAGATTTTTGAAATTTCAAGCATGCATGCAACAACTAAATGACAACAAATTCATGTAAGAGAACAGATGCAGTTGAAGTTTAGGAATGACTGCTTAATAGAAAGAAGCAATGATAGCAATGCTTGTTACCTCTAAAGGAGTAAGGGGGCACTTCCCATTTAGCCTGATTGCTCCAGGACGTATGGTACGACCAGGCTTTGTAAATTTTCCTTTCCAACCTCTTTCTCTTGCTGCTCTCATGTCCTTTTCTTCTTGGTCTCCACCATCAAATACACAGCAGGAGAAAGCAACCATGTCCTGTGCACAAAAGGATAATATGCATTCATTTCAAAGACTGATATTTTTAAAAGAGAAAAAAAACACATAGTTTACAGCCACAATAACGAGCAGTAGCAATAGAACATTTATTATACTTACCTCCTCAAAGCGAAGATGCACAGAAACATACTTTCCACCATGGTTCACACTACGTTCTTTCATTTTTGCCACTAAAGTTTCTCCCAGAGTTAATATGGGATTTGAGAACCTCAATGCTTCATAATTTGCCAGGCATCTAAGCCGCTGTACAGCTGGAGGAGCATCAAATGACAATCGATTTGCAAAAGGAGAAATCCTTATAACCCTGAGTCATTCATTAAAAACAATACTTCTAATTAACACAGTTATACACAGAGACAGCAATCTATTCACCAGTCAACAATCTCAAGCACCATGCAACTTGGGTGTCAATGTCATCGCAAGAAAATGACAGTAAGCATAGCAACACTTAAGTTGTCATGGTTAGTGAGCTACATTCAAGCCACTTTAAACCTTATCCAACAAATGAGCCAATTTTGAATTATGAATCCTGGTTAGTTTGAGCTCGTGAGAGAACTTGTTTACAGGCTAGTTAGTTCAGCAAGAATCTTATGAGCTAGGTCATTAATAGGTGTGTGAGTCAACTCATCATTCTCATGCAAACTCAAGATCAGGTCATAAATGCATAATAGACTAGTATACAGGCTCAGCAATTGCCTGATTTGGATTTTGAAGTTTATAGTTATTTATTTACTAAATACGTAGCGAAAAATACTCAAAATCATCACAACCGAATACTTTTTTGAATATTCATATGAACTATTCTGCATATTCATATCATTTATATGATGATGTGCTTCCTAAATCTTACACATGATAATATGCATAACAATATTAAGAAGAATTATGTACAAGAAAATCAACATTAGAATTGGATTTTTTTTAATGACATTTGTAATTTGTTGGCTGAATTTGTGAATTGTTTCAAAATTTCATTATAAATTGAGTTTTTAACTCAGGATTTTTTTTAAAGTGCCAATTACTCAAACATGCCAAAATTGAGCTTCACTGGCTCGTCTTAACTGAATAAAAATGGGCTTAAGATCAAATACAAGTTAAGGACAACATATTTAGCCTGAGTTTAACTTGTTTATCATGTTCAACTATCTGAAGAAAAGCCTAGTTGAAGTTTGGCTTAGGCTTGACTGAGTCATTCCCACACCTGTACAATCAATTGCTTTTTCACTTCCGAGCAGGCATCACTAATCACTTCACCCTTCTTTGATCTCACCCATCACATCTGAAGGAAAGGAAACCGAAAGCAAGCCTGACCGTCCCTCCATCTCTGTCTGCCTGCACGCCAGCCAATCCCAATCCCTATAACCCATCTTTTCCTTCAACCCTAATGTCATTCGGACTAGGAATGTTATGTTTCCCTTTCAGTTTAATCTTCTTGTTTGCTAAGAGCCAATCCAATATTTGATTGGCCTTATTAAGGATCAAGCAAGATTGCACTGATCCAAAATTATTTTAAGGCATAAATGAGATAATTTTTGTAATCACCAAACCCCAAGAAAGAAAAATAAAAAAGGATAGAAAAGAGGAACATCAATGCCCAGCCTCCAACTATCTACAAGGAACAGAATTAAGCAAGTTGAAATTGAAAAAACTATCTTATACCAATTGACATCATAGTTCTGTAACTCACTTTTCCTCAAGTAGCCTTGGAAGGACAACATCCCTGTAGTACTGAATGGATGACCATGCTTTCACTCTGAAGTTGTAGACATTGGTAAAGTTACGATCAAAACGCTCCATAAGATATTCAGGAATCTTATCAACCACCCGTACATCATTTTCCAAGGTATTGACAAAATAATCTTCATCATAAATGTCTCTAAATTTGCTGGACAAGTAAAACCCCAAGTAAGACACTTTGCGAATGTGAAATAACCATGAAGCAATAACTATTACGAAAAAAAAACCAGATCTGCTAGCCAATCACACATTTGAACATAAACAACCAGAAAGTGAAGCAAAGTGGTATTGACAAAATAATCTTCATCATAAACGTCTCTAAATTTGCTGGATAAGTAAAACCCCAAGTAAGACACTTTGCGAATGTGAAATAACCATGAAGCAACAACTATTACGAAAAAAACCAGATCTGCTAGCCAATCACACATTTGAACATAAACAAGCAGAAAGTGAAGCAAAGTAACAAGCACAGAACGTATCTAACTTCAACTTTTTAATCACTCATTTTTCTTAAAAAGAAATTTTAGATTATGCTAAGAGCCTATTTGGGATTGTTGTTTGAGGCTAAAAAAATACTTTTTGATATTTTTTTATTTAATTGATTATTTTTTTATTTTTTTTTTTGAAACTGCTTTTTTCAAACATGCTTTTTGAAAAAGCATCTATTCACCTACTTTTTTCAAACAGCAGTTTTCAAAACTCAATTTTTTTTAGAAAGCACTTTTCCAAGCCGCAATGCCAAACAGGCCCTAAGTTCGCATGCAGGTAGCTCTCAATGAGAAATAACTGAGAGCCAACACCACATCTCTAAGGAAAGGTCGTGTTGAAAAAACAATATTTCAACACATGATACAGTGGAAGCAACTATAAACTACTCACAAAGCAGCTTAAACTATCTGCTGCATAAAAAGCAATCCATCCAAATCATCCATATCCCTCTTTCAAAGATTTAATAACATGTTGTAAACCAAAGCATCCCTCATTTTTTCAAACATGCTAATAATATTAGGAATTGAATGCTGCATTGAGTTTTTTAAATATTGGGTTTTTCTAAACGCTGAGGAATGTGAGGCTAATTTTCTTTAACCATGCCAGTGGGTGGGTAGATGAAATGCACATTATATCTTCACTGCAATCCAACAGAAACTCCAATGTAAAATTAATCTTCATGATAAACAATTTCCAGCTAAAAAGATGGTCTTTTGCACAAAATAAGTTGATAGACATCATACAAGCATATGATCCATAATATCAGTATTACTTTGAGCAGAAAGGATTTACAGCCAGATAATGTTAGTCCAGAGCATTCTTATGCTATTTATCTTATCAGAAAAGCAGAAAAGGTTAACTAGTGAATGCCAAGATTAGTTAATGATTAGGTTAATTTATTATCCATAAGAATAGACCAAATTCAAGTAAGATGTACTTTATCAGTTCCTGCTACCTGAAAGGGTGATAAATCATCATATGATATAACAATCATATGAGTTATGTCAATTCAAAAGTCATATAAATAAATGTCTACATTTTATCGTTGCTAACAAGCAACACAATGCATATGGCCTCCAAAACATCACACTAAATAACCGGTATAGACAAACCTGGGATCTCTCCAGATGCTATGAAAATGGAAATTTGGGATAAGAAGTGTTGCATTTAGATAGCCCGCCACAGCAACTGCATTGCATATCTACAAGCATACATTACCAGTGTTAAGAACAAATAGAACACACTATTCAGCATTGAAGGGGAATGGAGGGAAAGATAAAAGAGGAGCAGGCATATATAAATATGAAATGAGAAAAAGCACGGAATCAAACCAACCGATGTCCTCTGCTGATTCAGGCCACCATTCGCCTCAACATATATGTAACCATTTGATTCAGGTAAACCTACAATCATAAAACAACCACAACACAGTTTGATAAACAGAGAAGACAACCAAGATATGATACAAATTATTATAAAAGGATATAATAAATTTAGGAAAACATAAAGAAAAGGGAGGATGAAAGTATATTGACATTTTTACAGTGAGAGCAGACTATTTAACTGTAATGGCTAATATAAGATTGCATCCAATGAGGCACTTTATTACAAACAATTCTTGATTAATAATAAATCATTAAGCATGATGCATCGGTACATATTGAAGCAACATTACATGCAGTGACTCCCAAGTGGGACTGACGCAGGACGGGTTGGATGGTTGGTTATAAAGTATGAATTTTAGGTTTATATGAAGGCTAAGGATGAGTAGAAACTATATATAGAAGGCTGGGGTTTGTCAATAAAGGATTTGAGATGCAAAACTAAACAAAACAAAAGAGTTATGTGCTATTTTGGTGCTGTGAAAAGTACCAGTGAAGAGTGAAACGAATGAACAGTAACGTGGATAGAAAATAGTTTAAGCTTCACACCTAAACTTTCTTGAACATCATGCCCAAGATCCCATGGCATCACACCTAGGGTTGAATTGCATCACACAACTCGAAATAACATAATTGCTGATTTTTTTATTCAATAACAAAACTTCCTTAAAAACATTACAATGCTAAGTATTTATAGAATCAAATAACTCCTAGTCCTTTAAGTAAAGGAATTCAAAACTAGTTTGGACTCCTAAAATAATCTAAAGAGGAATAAATTCTTCCTAAACTAACAAAGACTCAAAATAAGACTTAAAACTAAAAATAAAGACTCCTAATGAAATAGGGAAAGATTTTCCAACAAAGCTAGAAATTACAAATTTGCCCCTATACCTAAAGTAATGGACCAACAGGCAACAGCTGCATTTATTTAAATATATCTATAATTATAACTCTAAAAGGGCTGAAATTACTTTATAATTTCTCCAATAAATCCCATATTAAATCTAGTCCATAATTCTAAGCTTGAGTCCTTGAATTTGAAGTTTCTTGTCTTCCTATTCTCCGCCAGGGACACCTCAATAATTAGAATTCAGGATTCGTAAGAAATTGTATTTGGTTTAGGAGACACAAGGGTACCCCTTCCGTAGCTTCAGGCCCAATAGTATGTGCCTCCTAAGGAATAGGAGTCGGAAAAACACTGGCTGCAGTAAAATGCCAGTTAGTCTGGGTCATGCAGCTGGCAGTAACAGTAGAATGATGATCTTTGTACACATATAGTAATGCAGAGATCACGTGTATCATATGAAGAAAGTTTAAATGGTACTGGTGGAATTGCGTTTGGAAATAGTGGAGTCGGTGGTAACAAGTAGGAAGAAAGCAAAATTGTTGAACTAAATAAGATTGCTTTCAGTGATAGATTGGGGTTTTTTCCACAAACACAATTCAAGATCAACATTCATAAACAAGCACATCTTTGTGGAGCTGTTCTGCTAGCAAGAAAAGTATTTCTCCCTTGTAGATTAAATATTCCAAGACTGCCTCAGATCTTAGCAAATAACTTGACCATAAATAAAGCTTTCCAAAAGTTCCATTAAGAGATTTTTAATGATTCTTATAAGAAAAAATTCAACCATTAACTTTGAGCCAAACATTTTGAAATCTTAAATTTTGCTGAATGCATATTAGCAAACACAAGTTATCACAGTGACTATCAATCAGAACAAACTAGCATTATGAATTGTCACAATCATCCTTGAGGGAAGGGGTGTTCTGTAATGGCTAACCTCAATAAATAGAAAGCAAAGGAAATTACAATACACTTGCATAAATATTCTAAGTTCTCAATAATTAGGTAGCATCACAACATTTGCATTCATTGTTGTGATGAATATTGTTTGTTGTTGCAATTTCTTTGACATCCAGACAACTGCAATTGCATCAAGCAAAAGCAGAGAAGAAACTTGATGGGAATTGCATGCAATAAAGTTACAGGACAACTTAGCTCAACAAAGCCTCTAGAGCATCTAGTTAGGTCTAGTACAGCAATAATTGTGTGACTGTGATTGCTAAAATCCAAGAATGGTTCATGGCAAAGACGCAAAAGCTGCAGCAAGAAAAATTAAATGCCCAAACCCAAAAGTAACTCCAAGTGTCGCATCTACTAAAGCCATATACATTGACTTTCCTACATGTTAACAACTAGTTGATTAAGATATACCAAAAAAAAATCATATGAAGAAAAAAGAAGAAAAATATAATGATCTTCTCAGCATAATTCATACCTCCCAAAGACTTGTTGACACATGATCTCCATTCACCACTTTTATATGAGTTTTTCCATATTGTTGATAGCTACAAAGAATTTCATTGCTTACATCAGAACTAAGTAACTTAAAAAAAATACATAAATTATCTTAAACGTAAAAGCTGATGCAACTATTGACAAATTGCACAACCAAGAGTAAGGCAAGTTGAGGGTTAAGACTACATAAAACAGAAATAATCTCCAGAATCAGTTATGGAATGGAGAGAAAACAAAACCACATAACTGTTTCACTATGTATAAATAGTTATAGGTCAGCAAAAGGATGTAAGCCCTTAAGAATACAGGCATTGCTCCGCAAATAATCTTGGCACTACGTACTATTACGGATAAAGAAAATTCAAAAAATAAATAGAAGCTCCAATGCATTAAAACTATAGAATATAAACTATGTTCAGCACTAAAAGTTAATATCTTAAGGAAAATTCTAAGAAGTGGTTTCTTATACACAATTGAAAAGAGAAGTCCTAGTTTAAGCTTAACCATGAACAGGTGGCATTCTAGTTTCAGCAAAACCAAATACATTCAAATCCTAACCACTAGTTTCAGTATTTACAAAGGAGTTAAATGTTTTCCTTCAGATGTCAGCAATTCTGCTGACCACCACAAAACAAACAATGTTGCTAAGGTTGCTAACTATAAGGAGGTGGAAGATGCATCTCTTTTGCCATGCAAATTACTGTTGCAAAAGTCACAATCAAATGGAAAAATTGTTAGGTATCAAACATTGAATCTAGCGATATGAAGCTGTCTCATTGAATGATAACTAAAGCTAAAATAGCAAGTTCGCATAGTTTCCCTCTAGTCCAGTCACTTGGTTCAGATTTTAATACGTTTAATACCAAATGCCAAAGCCACAATCTTTGCAACACCCAGAAGATCGCAATCTCTAAATTATCCCCAAAAATGAAACCCTCAAAATTGACAGCTAAACAAGATCAAACCCAAATCACCAATCCGCAAAGAAATTTTAGAGAAAGTGCGCACAATTATTATATTAAAAAGGGAAAGAAAACTGACCGCATCAGCAGAAGAATTATCGGCATCCATTTCGGCACGGAGCTTCTGATAAAGCTGAGGACTCCGATAAACAGACCCAGGAGCAGGTTTATGCTTAATAACAGGAACGACATCAAACGACACCGTTCCCATATACAAAAGCATACCAGAGATGTAAATAAGAGGGGCAAAAAGAAAAATCCCCTGGCGGCGGAGGAGAACAGAAAGGAGAAGCCAAGCAAGGCGATGAGCAAGGGTCCGACCGGGCGGATGGGACGCCGGAGTAAAACGCTTAGAGCGACTACTCCCGTGGCGATACCTAGGGGAACGAAGCGGCGATTGTGGCGGAGAAGGGGTGGTGTGGCCGCTGCTCGGAATCCTGTTGTATGCGTGCATTTAGTAGTAAAAAGCAAAAAAAAAAAAGCTAATGGATCTCTGAGTCACCGTTGTGGCTTCCTCCGCTACGACGTCGTCATGCATATATTTAGTGTTAAAAGTCGATTGGTTTGATTATAGTTTAGCGTGGTGTGTATGTTAATATTCCTCTCTCTCTCTCTCTCTCTCTCTGTAAACAATTGTAATTTGTAGCAGAGGAAGGAAAGAGATACAGAGAGAGAGGAAAAAAAAAGGAAAGAAAGCACGTGCAGTGGAGAGAATAAGGAGGGTTGATGATGATGATGTGTATTTGTTGTTTTTTGTTTTGCGGATGCCGAGAGACAGAGAGATAGAGAAAGAGAGAGATATTGGAGTTGGGAGCTGCGTGGAAGGAAAGAATATTATTTTATTAATTTGTAAATAAATAATTAATATTAATAATAATAATAATACTAACTTGCATATGTTAATCAAATACATCATCCCTATTTTGTGGTTTAGTTAAATCTTTAATCAGATTCCGATTGAAACTTATTAAATCAAAATTTATTAGCTCAATTTTAATTTAATTATTTTCAATATTTTTTTTTTGAGAAAAATTATTTTTAATATATTATATTATTATTATAGACCATATTTTTATTTATAATATATTTTTCAATTTATTCATTTTTTTATATATAGTTAAGTCAATGTATTAATACATTTTAATCAACTGTTAATAGTGAGACCAAAGAAATTTGCGAATGAGGAAGATGTATAGAATAAAGTCTCTAAAATCTCAACTCTAATGAATAGAATAAAATTAAAAACTGAGTTTGAGTTAATTACCATTGATGTTGAAGTTTTGACTAATTTCTGTAATATTAGTTCAGCTAGTTAATTAATTATGTCATTTAATAGTATATATAAAGCTGGTCATTTAATGTTAGAAAGGGTGATGAGTT
>CATKHJ010412773.1:0-10026 GCA_949750685.1 Vernicia montana | reverse complement strand
TTGGTCAGTGGAGTTGGGTCAACATGGGTTACAGTACCGATCTAGATCAGCCATTAAAGCGCAAGCACTTGCAGATTTTTTATCTGAATGTTCCTTCAGCATCGAAGTCACAGAAGCCGAATCGGAGATAGATACCAGAGGGCCAGACCCGCAATAACCAAACTGTGAAGATGAATTAAGTTGGGAACTATTTATTGATGGGGCTAGTAGTAAAGAAGGAAGTGGCATCAGAATAGTCTTAAAGAACGAACAAGGGTTTATGATAGAATATGCCTTAAAACTTGGATTCGAGGTAACCAATAATATCGCAGAATATGAAGCAATAATCCAAGGACTAATGTTCGTAGACTATCTTCGTTTGATATTGCTGAAAGGTTACAATGATTCCCAGCTCTTCGTCGGGCATATAGAAAAAGAGTTTGAAGCCAAGGAACCTTCTATGATCAAATATTTAGAGAAAACCAGAGAGGTAATTCAGAAAATGGTAGATTGAGGAGTCAAGCTGCAGATTCACAAGATTCTAAGGAACCAAAATAATAAAGTAGATAGCCTCTCAAAACTTGTAGTAACGCACCCAATCGAACTGCCACAAAATATCTTTATGGGGACTTTGGGACATCAGAGCATTCAAGAAGGAGAAGAGGTAATGGAGCTTAACGAAGAACCAACATGGTTGGATCCAATTAAAGCATACCTCAAAAAAGGAGAATTACCACAAGATCCTAAAGAATCCAAGAAAATAAAACACCGAAGTGCCTACTTCTCTCTTCATAATGACATACTTTACAAAAGAGCATACTCTCTTCCATGGTTGAGATGCTTAAAACCAAGCGAGGCAGAATATGTCTTGAGGGAAATTCATGAAGGGTGTTGTGGAATGCACATCAGTGGAAAAATGTTAGCAGCCAAAGCTGTTCGACAAGGGTATTTTTGGCCCAGAATGAAAGAAGAAGCCATCGCTTTCGTTAGAAAATGTCCCTCTTGCCAAAAGTTTGAACAAGAAAAATATGTTCCTGCAGCAGAACAAATGCCAATCACTTCCCCATGGCCTTTTGCAAAATGGGGTATAGATATAGTGGGACCATTCCCAACAGCTTCGGGACAACGAAAATTCCTTCTTGTAGTAGTTGAATATTTCACAAAATGGGTAGAAGCAGAGCCGCTCGCAATAATAACAGCCGAAAAAGTGATAAATTTTCTATGGAAAAGTATTGTGTGCAGGTTCGGAGTAACATATCAACTCGTCAGTGACAATGGTAGGCAGTTCGACAACGCTAAAGTAAGGGCTTTCTGCTCTGGACTTAATATAAAGCAACATTTCTCCTCAGTAGCCCATCCTCAGTCAAACAGATAGACTGAAGTGACCAATTGAACAATTCTTCAGGGATTAAAAAGAAGGCTAGACTCATATGGGAGAAGATGGGTGGATGAACTTCATCATGTTCTATGGGCATACCGAACCACCCCAAGACAGCCCACAGGCGAAACTCCTTTCTATCTAACATATGGCAGTGAGGCTGTTATTCCAGTCGACCTCAGTTTACCCAGTGGAAGGATCTATTTCATGAATTGTGAAGACAATAACAAAGCAAAAAGACTGGATCTAGATCTCTTAGAAGAACTCCGAGAAAAGGCAAGCATCAGGATGGCTGCTTACAAGCAACGAGCTGCAAGCTACTTCAATCAGAAAGTAAAAGCTAGAAGGTTCACAGAAGGAGAGCTAGTCATGAGGAATCTAGAAGCAACATGCAAAAGAGAGGGAACAGGCAAGCTCGCACCTAAATGGGAAGGACCCTTTAAAGTTAAAAAAGTGATAGGACTAGCTACTTACAAACTTGTAACAATGCAAGATGTCGAAGTTCCACATACTTGAAATATTCAGCATCTTAAGAAGTTCTATCAACAAAGCTATTCTTTTCCTCTCTCTCTATATATATATATATATATAAACTCTCTGTTGAGAGAGCAAAAGACCTAGGAAAGGCTAGGCGAAAGTCCGGGAGGTAGTAAGACCTAGGAAAGGCTAGGCGAAAGACCGCGAGGCAAAAAAGACCTAGGAAAGTCTAGGCGAAAGTCCGTAAGGCAGCTTTCTGTTGAGAGAGTGAAAGACTTAGGAAAGGCTAGGAAAAAGACCGCGAGGCAGCTCTCTATTGAGGGGGTGAAAGACCTAGGAAAGTCTAGGCAAAAGACTGCGCGGCAAAAAAGACCTAGGACATGCTAGGCGAAAGACTGCGAGGCAGCTCTCTGTTGAGGGAGTGAAAGACCTAGGAAAGGCTAGGCGAAAGACCGAGAGGCAGCTCTCTGTTGAGGGGGTGAAAGACCTAGGAAAGGCTAGGCAAAAGACCGCAAGGCAAAAAAGACCTAGGAGAGGCTAGGCGAAAGTCCGCGAAGCAGCTCTCTGTTGAGAAAGTAAAAGACCTAGGAAAGTCTAGGCAGAAGGCTACGAGGTAAAAAGACTCCTATACAAAGCTAAGCAAAAATCAGCTAAATAGTTCTCTGTTGAGAGAACCGAAGTACCTAAACACAAGGAGATTCTCTATTGAGAGAACAATAAACTTAGCAATGCAGCTGCTATCAAGGAGACAAGCAAAGTAAAATATCTAAAGCATGATTGAGCGAGGTCGAAGTCAACCAAAGCAGTGAAAAGAAATTAAGTATACTTTCAATAAATCAAGTAAATGCGCAGAATATTGAAAGAAAAATGGAATTGTATTAATTGCTGAATTAATTACAAAATGTACATATATATAAAAAATAAATAAAAAAAAAAGAATAAAAAGTCTTCAAGATGCAGGAGGTTGATTGGAAGAACTCGGAGTTGCAGGAGGAGTCGAAGTAGAAATAAAACGAGCTGAACTAGATGAAGTAGGAGACGACACCGAACTAGTTGGAACGAACATCCGCTTTGGCACATGAGTAAGGACCTCGGGGAACTTAGCAACGCAGGCATCAATCCCCATATTATAACAGGATATTGCCCTTGCTGCTAAATCCAAAGCTAACCAACGCTTATACTCAGGAGAAGCAAGGAAATCTCGAATGATTGTAGCCTTCTCCTCTTCAGCCTTCTTATGAAGACATTCTGAGCTATCTAGTCATGTCTTAAGATCATCAATTTGTTTCTCGGCTACTTCGAAATTTTTCATGAGCTCGGGAAAATCTTTGACTTGTTCCCCGAGGTCAGATATCTCAGCCCGCAGGTTCTCAACTTCAGATCAGAGCTCCTCTATTACCTTCTGAAGGTCCAGAAGATCAGAGTCCTTGCTCTTCACTTCAGCCTCAAAATTTGCCAATTTAGCAGACAAAGTTGCAGATAATCGCTCCAACTCTTCAGACTTCTAGGTAAAAAGGCCTTTGTAGTGTTCTCTCTCCCCAGACAAATTTTTAGCTTCAGTTCGCAAATTCTCTAGTTCACTCAAATCAATGTGTTTCTTCTTCTCCTCCTCTAAGGCTGCTCGCAGAGAAGCGACCTCCAGATTCAACTTCTTCTCCACCTCTTGATTAGAAATAAGAAGAGAGGAGATCATAGAATTTTGTTTATTGATAACATCTTGGTTGGAGGAGAAAGACCTTCGCACCACGGATCAGTAACAGTCAATTTCAGTTAACTTCTCTCAAAATTTCTTATTTAACTTTGTCAACTAAAAAGACAAAACAAAAGAAAAATAAAGATCAAAAGCGAGAAAAAGAAGCAAAAAGAAGATCTGGTGATCGAAAGAGTACTTACTGCATCCAGAGTAGATTTCGAATCTATGAGTAGTTGTTTGGGAAAAGTAGACTCCATCACATAAGGAATTTTGAGTTCAGCTTGTTCGGTGGCAGATAAAATACCCTCATTTAAAATAGGGGCTAGAGGAGAAGGAACAAACTCATTTTAAGGCATAAGAACAATTCTAGTTCGAGGAGTGACCTCAGTTTCGATGTTATCAGGGACTGCATCCACAGCAGGATCCCTCATAGCCTCTACTTCCTCCCTAAAAATTACCGAGGTAGGTAGCACACCTTCTACCTCGGTCTGGAAGAGCAAATTAGGATCAGAGATAGGAATGGCAAAGGATGGAACGAAGTTGTAAACCTACTCCATTTGATTCATAAAGTCGTCCAGGGAGACACTTTGAGGAGGAAGAATGGAAGGAGAAGCCCGCTTCGAACTTTGGATCGCTGAAAGGAATATAACAAAAATCAGTACCAAGTAAAAAGGCGGAACGCAAATAGAAGATAAAGAGAAACATGAAAACCTGCTAAATTGAAGAGATCATCACAGCAGAATGTTTGAGAAGACTCATCGTAGACAAAAAACATACCTAGATCAGGTTCTGGGACATCAAGGATAGAAGGCTCGTCAACAAGAGTAGTCCCCATCCGTATAACCTCGTCAATAATTTGACGAGGTGGAACCTTCTCGCGGATTCGTTCAACTATAATATCAAAAATCTCACTATTATAAAGGCAGTCTCTGAAGGGGTCAGAAGTAGTCCGCTCAAAAGAGGAAGAAGAGTCACCTATTGATTTGCGAACAAGCTCGAAGACTGGAAGCACATCCTCGCCATCACTAGAGATAGCAATAGGATGGTCTTGAGGTGGTGCAGTTGCAATGGCTAGAGTAGTTATGGTAGTGGAGGCCACCTTGCCTGCTGCTCTCGAAATTGAAGAAGTCTTAACCACTAACTTTGCAACTGGAGCAGCTGGGACGATGGCTTTAGATTGAAAAGAGCTACCAATGGCTGCATTAACTAGCCTTCTCTTCTTCTTGGGGATAAGTTGGACTGGAGAAGATGAGGCCTTTCGTTTCTCCCTAGCAGATGATTCATCACCCCAATCAGAAGTATTAGCAGTTCGGAGCTCGCCAGTTCGCTCCACCAAAATGGGGAGGAAAGCAGTTTCATTAAAAAGAGAGGGAGATAGGCCTAGAGCCTTTGACAACTCATGAATCTTTTTGTATGAATTGTCCTTATTGGTGAGCCAGACTGCAAAAGTAAAAAGGAAAAATCAACAAAGAAATAAATCGACTAAGCAAAAACAAAGAAAGAAAAAGGTGAAAACTCACCCCTAATATCCTTAATGACGAGATGCATAGTCTTACCTCATGCGTCCTTGTTGCGAGAAGCAAAGTCAAGCTTCCCTATATCATAGGAGTAGTCATCTTTTATAAGGGTCTCCATTGCGATGATTTCCTCGGGCAGGAGGTTCATAGGAATGTCAGGAAGACCATAAACGGTAGGAACTTGAAGAATTCCTCGAAAATCTTAGCCCTCATTTCCTCGAAACTGCTCCTTAACTACCACCGTAGTGAACTTGGTGTGCCAATTATTCATTTTGTTTGGTTTATTAACAAACAAATTGCGCCCAGGCTTCGCACCAGTGCACCATACTCACTTGTCACCGGAGCAAATGAATTTGAAAAAGCATTGAAACATTTTTGCAGTTGGGCATAGACCCAAGGCCTTGCAAATCACCTTGAATTGATGTAGGTCTTGAATCGAGTTCGGTGATAGCATCATTGGATTGATACAGAAATAGTTGAAACATTCCACCAAAAAGGGAGATGGTGGAAATTGCAGACCAACCTCGATTTGATGATAGAAGAAAATAATGTGATCGTTGTCTTTGGTCATCTCAACAGTATTAGGGACGCTGGAATTGACAAAAATTCTGGCATCCGATTTTGGAAAATCCATAGCAAACCTCTTTTAATCTTCCAAATTCTCAGCAAAACCACTCAAATCTGTGGTATTCAAAATATAAGCCACACCCCCCCAAGCATTTTCCAAATTAGTCTTGATGCTCTGGTAAGAGTTCTCATCTTTCTTTGGAGCCATTTTAGTGTAATGAAAAAAGAAAATAAGAAGAAGAGAAAACAAAGAAAAATTGAGAGAGCAAGAAGAAGAAAAGAGAGCTCTGGAGATATATAAGAATGCAAAAAGTGTGCAAAAAATGAAAAAGAAAAGGTTTTTAAAGGAAACAAAACCCTAGAAAAATGCGTTGATTAATCATTTCAAAAATGAAATAGGCAGTAGAGATAAAGCATGATCCTGGGACTTCAAGTCTAGGATTGTGCCACGTGTTTAAAAAAGTGCTTCTGCATTAAATGACTAGATCTTAGGCAGGCGCAAAAAGATATGTCAAAGACTCTCAAAATTCTAAAGCGAAAGTCAAAGCCTCAAAACCAAAGTAAACAATGTGCTAAGGCAAAGAGAACTAGATCGTTCAGATATCAAAAAGAAACCGAACTGTTTCAACCGAAGTACACAAAAATCTTGACTTCACTGAAACAGGGGGGCCACTGATAAGGGACAAAATATACTTGTGAGGCCTCGCCCGAACGCCCCTCCCCTCGCTCGGAGAAAATGAAATGCTGCCTTAAGGAAAGGCTAAGCGATTTTTAAGGGAGGTTAAGGAACGGGTTTCGGTGCTCACGATTGGAAGCGGCTATCGCCTCGAAAAATTGATTTGATTTTTGAAGAGGTTCGGGAGTCGCCACCCTAATTTATTTACATGGGAAAATTAAGGAAAAACCCATTTTGACTCCAATTTATTAATCTTAGATTAATTTACCCAAGGATAAAATCACTAATCTTCTAACCAAGTTGAGCTCGGGGACTAGGTTTTTGGTTTTAAAATAATCTCGATTTGGCTTTATTTTAATTTGACTTTGAAATTGATTTCATGAATGACAAATATTTAATGATAATTTATAATGCATGAGCATGGCATAATTATGAAGCAGATGGAAAAATAATTAAAAAGTATTTAAAGAACGAGTATTTAAATAATCACAAGTAAAGAAAAGTATTTCCTCTAGCCCTTATGGGTACTAGGGAAATCACAAGATTGCTCCTTCACTCCAAAATAATAATTAATAACATTAATTAAAATTTACATTTACAATGGATTGACATTTAAGAATAAAAGGGGAAGGTTGGTTGGGATTTGAGGCTTGGATTCAGATTCTAAGCGTGCCTACGTACCTCACTGAATGAGAATCAAAACCCACATAGTTCATTCCACTAATGAGGTGGAGGGGTTTAGGGATTGGTCAGATTGATTTGATTTGATTTGGGGTGATTTTGGAGTTGGTGAGAGAAGATGATGTACCTTCTCTTGGGGGGATTTTGAGTGGGCAGAGTGATTTTTCGAACCGAAATACTGTTTTATCGATTTTGATTTTGAAAAAAAGAGATTTGATTACTCAAACTTTAATTAATTAAAAAGATTAATTAAAAAGATTAATTAATCACTTGAGTGAAAATTTAATTTTAAAAAAAGGATTAATTAATTAATTAAAATTAATTTTTAATTAATTAATTAAAATTGATTTTTAATTAATTAATTAATTCAGAGTGAGTGGAAATTTTAAAAAAGATTAATTAGTTAATTAAAATTAATTTTTAATTAACTAACTAATTAATTAGAGAGAGAGTAAAAACTAATTAGAGAGAGAGAGAGAGAGAGAGAGAGAGCAATTGGAAAATTCACAAAGGCTTTTGGTGTGAATTGAAGTGAAATGGGGTAGGCTATTTATAGAGAAAATGGAGGGTAGAAAAAGACCAAAAAAGGTACAAAAAAGCAGAAAAAAGGAGGGGCAATTTCAAAATTGCGCAAAAAGTGACGGAGCCTCGAAGAAGGGGTGCGGCTCTGCGTGGCTGTCACGCGGCTCCACGCAGAGGACACACGGATGCCGCGTGTCCTCTGCGTAGAGCCGCGTGGCTCTGGGCTCCGGCTCGGCTTTCGAGAGTTCTTCGGGTCAGTTTTCAAAAGTTCCAAGTCAGTTTCTGGGGTATTCTGAAGTCTGAAAAATTACTGGTCAGTGTCGTTGGATCCGAAATTAATTATCGGACATTTTGGCAGTCAGTTTAGAGGAAAATTGGGTCATTTTCTGAAAAAGGTTGTCTGGTACAGAAAGTTTGGTTGGGGTCGAAAAAGTGATATCAGTCTGTGTTGGAGAGAAATAAATCGTTTACCTTTCAGGGGCGCTGCCCCTTTGACCCCTGCCCGCTAACCGGCTAGCGGGACCTCCGTACCGACTCTGCATAGCGCACAAAATTTAGCAGGTGTCAAGGTGCGGCAGTATCTTGAGGGTGCAAAATTGAGAGTTCACAGCTGCCCCCTCATCAGAATTGGCTTGTTTGTAAGGTGATTCTGATGATAGTGAACTCAGGAGAAGGGATGGTACAAGGAACCAAAGTGATGTCTGAGTCAGTACTTGGACATGTTCGGGTGAGAGACATGGTCGAAGAGGGATATGGCAAAAGGAACCACATTGATGTTTAAGTAATTGTTCCTAAACATCTATGGGTGAAGGATGGATTTTGATAAGATATTTTTGGTAAAAGGGATAGCCTCGACCTATGGCGAGTCGGCTCGAGAGATTCTGAAAATGTTTTGGTATGAGGGGAGCCTCGGTTTAGGGCGAGTCGGCTTGAGAGATTCTGAAAAGATTTTGAAATGAGGGGAGCCTCGGCTTAGGGCGAGTCAGCTGGAGAGATTCTGAAAAGATTCTGGTATGAGGGGAGCCTCGGCTTAGGGCGAGTCGGCTTAAGAGATTCTGAAAAGATTTTGGTATGAGGGGAGCCTCGGCTTGAGAGATTCTGAAAAAATTCTGGCATGAGGGGAGCCTCGGCTTAGGGCGAGTCGGCTGGAGAGATTCTGAAAAGATTCTGGTACGAGGGGAGCCTCGGTTTAGGGCGAGTCGGCTTGAGAGATTTCAATCGGGTGACGGTTTAACTGGATTTGATTGATAAGGGAAGACGTTCCCAGTATCTTTGGGAGATTTTGCATTAGTAACATAACTGCTTGTCTCTTGGGTGAAAGATGGTTACCACGATTAAAATTGGGTGAAAGAAGGTTGCTTGGCTTGGAAGTATAGTTGTGAAATGGCATTGCGTTCAGCTTTGAGAAGGTACTGGTCAATTCTGAAAAGATGGCGGTCAGCTTCGAGGGGGGTACTGGTCAATTCTGGAAAGATATCGGTCAGTTTCGAGGAGGTACTGGTTAATTCTGGAAAGAAGTCGGTCAGTTTCGAGGGGGTACTGGTCAATTCTGAAAGATGTCGATTAGCTTCGAGGGGGTACTGGTCAATTCTGGAAGATATCGGTCAGCTTCGAGGAGGTACTAGTCAATTCTGAAAAGGAGTCGGTCTGCTTCGATGAGGTTTTGGTCAATACTGGAAAGATGTCGATCGACTTCGAGGAGGTACTGGTCAATTTTGAAAAGATGTCGGTCGGCTTCGAGGAGGTACTGGTCGATTCTGAAAATATGCCGGTCAGCTTCAAGGAGGTACTGGTCAATTCTTAAAAGGTGTCGGTCGGCTTCGTTGAGGTACTGGTCATTTGGCTTGGCTTATGCATGATGGTGTATGACTTCAAATGATTGCATATGCATAGATGTTTATGCATAGATGATGCATGTTTATGTATGCATGTTTTGGGATTCGTGGACCTTTTGTTTGACTTCAATGCTACGAATGATCTGTGATGATGTATCTAACAGATGAATGTATGGATGCAAGAGGGTGGATTCACGAGTTTGCTCTGTGTATGGTTTGAATGCAGTTTGCATGCAATGTCAAATCCTAAATGTGATCTTGGAACAAATTGACTTGAAGATTGCAAGATGACTCTTTGGTGAGTTCCTTAGGCTATATTAGAAAGGTCTGACAAATCTGTGATATTTTGAGTGATGACCATGACAGGTAATTTAGACCTCAAGTAGAAAGGTGTTTATGCAAACTTAATACCTTGAAGCAATGATTGGTTGTCTGAAAGGTGATTTCTGGAAAAGGGATCAGTTTGATGTCCAGGTGAGTGTTTAGACATTTCTAGGTGATGTGGATGGGAAAGGGAGCCCCGACCTATGGCAAGTCGGCTTGAGAGATTTGGAAAAGATTCTAATAAGGGGAGAGGCTCAGCCTATGGCTAGCTGACTTGAGAGATAACATTTAATCGATCGGGTGAACCCTCTTGACTTGGCTAATTCTGGTAAAAGATCCTTCGGCTTGGCTGACCGAGTGGAGGATCATTTGGCTTG
>CATKHJ010412759.1:0-19441 GCA_949750685.1 Vernicia montana | reverse complement strand
ATATATGTAGTGAATTTAAAATGTTTAATTATAATATATGATTATATTTTAGTATTATTAAAACTTAATCCATATTATATTACTAATTTTTCATTAATACAAATTTAATGAAGTTAATATTTAAGTAAGTTATATAAATATCAATAGTTTTACTAAATTGAATTGAGATATATACATTTATAATTATAGATTTATAATTCATCTAAATTTTATTTTGATATAAATTTTAATATAATTTAATAATTGGTATAATATTATGTATACTCTTATAATTTTTGTGTTATTTTTACACTATTCAATTATCACTACTTATATATTATAAATAAAAAATTAAAAAAATTCGGTTATTTTGGTTCAATTCAATTCGGTACAGTTCGGTTCAATTCGGTCCAGTTCTCAGACCGGATATACCTTAATATCCAGAATCGTACCAAAACATTTCACTCAGTCCAATTCAATTTGAAAAAAATCAAAAAATCAACAGTTCAGTCCGATTCTGAATATTTTCAATCCGATTATTCGATTCAATTCGAAACTTTTAATATATGTGTTTATCACTGCTATTTATCATAAACAGTAAACTTATAGAAATAAAACTCTGTTAATAAGAAGACACGTCAGACGTCCTCACCACAATAATTACTTCATATAAAGGACAAAATATATTACCACCACCCCAAAACCGACGCCGTTTCCATATGGCCGCCGCGGAACTCAAACTCAACAATTAACTTGAAAAAAAAAAACCCGAAGCGCGATAAAAAAATATTTCAAGTCCGCGTTCCCTCTCATTGATCAACCCTCGTCCTTCTCATTGTTCGATCAAGTATCTGTTTCTCAATTCACACTTTAATTCCTATTTTAATCGGCAAATACCTGTTTAAATTGCTAAACAGATCCCTCAAAACAACAATTTTCAGTCCAAACTTTGAAGTACTGCGTCTGCATGCATCTCAAAAATCGCTGTCGAGGGCACCAATTGAACCCGCATTTGCACCGTTTTGGCCTTATTTTGGAGTTTTGAAGAATGAATTTTGCTCCAGTTACAAAGAATTGGTTGTGAATTGATCTGTTTTTTAATGCTGCGGGGAGCTAAAGGTTCGAGTCTTTCGGAAAGGGGGCTTTCTAAAAGTCGAATTTGGTGTTTTTACATCATGTGAGATTGATTTAAGCTTGAATTCGAAGATTTTTTGTGAAAATTTTCTGTTTTTGACTACTACTTCCTAGCTGCTGGAAGCTCGTGTTTTTTTTAAAGCCATTGATCAATTTCAGCAGTCATTGAGGTTTTTGAAGCGTCTTTAGGGTTTGGAGAAAGCTTCAATGTACTTTCAGGCTGTGGATAGTAGCGGTGCGTTTATATATTTGAGTTAAGTTTGGTGGTTTTTGGCAGATTTTTAGGAGCTTTATTCTGTGAATTGCGCTTTAATTTTGTTGAATTTATCTCTAGTTTCGCTGTAGATTTTAGTACCGTTTTGATTGGTGTTTAATGCTAGTAGTAATTGACCAAATTGTTTAAAGCCTAGTTTGAGATCATGCATCAAATAAGTTATATTGTTAGTTTCCAGGAGCTTAATTTCGTGAATTAGGGCTAGATTTACCATTTCAGTTCAAATGGGAAGTTCACGAATGATAATTTGTTTTAATTCTTCTCAGGGGTTTGTTGCTTGGGTTTTTGAAGTACTTGTTTTTTTGGTTTTTTTTTTAATGATGTTATGTTTGCCAAGTTCATTTCTAGTGGTTGTAAGAGTTAAACGGCTTTTATTTTGAAGAGTTGCAATGGACTATGAGCTTTCTGATAGTAATGGTGAGTTAATTCTAAGGTTTTGTTTTCCTTGAGTAACTTGCTTGGTGTTGACCAGAATTTAATTATAGTTTACTGTTGATATGAGTTTTGTCTCATCTTCCAAAGTAGAGAGATGGAAGTAGGTACAACGTTCAAGCTTCTAAACTGGATACATAGTTCAATTTATTGTAAACAACATGCACTCTAAGATTCCGAGGGCATTGTCTTGTCATTGTTGGAGAGAACTTTTGGGGGCCTGAAAAGTTGCTTTGAGAAAACTCTATGTATATAACTCTTGGACTAATATGTTGAATTGTTGATGGTTTGGGAAATATGGCAAAGGGGGTTGACTTGCATTAATCTGTGCAATGGCAATGTCCTAACATTTTCTTGTGCATGCATATTTAGATGAAATTATTTCTTGACCCAGGATGTCTAGTTTTTTTTTTTAATCTTATTGCTCATGCATGTTATATGGGAAATAGGTTGTCACTAGGCTTTGGCTTTGGCAATAAACAATGGGATGTGGTCAAGGTAGTTGTAGTTTCTAATATTATCAACCACTGCTTAAAGGCAGTTAAATAGCTATGAATTTTCGTGTATTTGACTGTGTTGATTGTTGAAAATGTTGTATAGTTTAGAATATTTATTAGCATATGCCAGCTTTTTCCTAGGGCAACTCCTTGCATTATGGTCTCACTTTGAAGATATGAATGATGGATGTTGAAGGGTGGTACTGCCTGCTGCATCAAAATCTTGAGTATATTCTTTTAAGTTGCTTTTTACGCTTTGTATTATATTTTCATTATTTTGTTTCATGCCAGCATTTCAAGGATGAGCTACCTTCATTTATCAGGCAGTAAAAGTCTAAAAAACTGTGTCCTTCATCATTTTAATGGCAGGAACAGATGATGATCTTCCACCATCACATAGAAATAGATTCCAAAGTGGGGTACGACCTGCTGGGAATGGAAGATCTGCAGTTATTGGTTCTGGTCCACTACCTAGGTTGCATAGTGATATGGAAACTCAAATACACAACATTGAGCAAGAAGCTTACACTTCAGTTCTACGGGCATTTAAAGCACAATCTGATGCCATCACTTGGGTATCTGATTGCATGCTTCTCGTATATATTATTTTTCACCTTCTATGATTAAATGTAATAAATTTGAATGTGCTTTGTGATTTTCTTTTCCAGGAAAAGGAGAGTTTAATTACAGAACTCAGAAAAGAGCTAAGGGTATCAGATGAGGAGCACAGGGAGCTCCTATCTAGAGTTAATGCTGATGACATCATCCGCCGGATAAGGTCTAATTATTTCATGGCATGCCCTGGCAAGATGTTTTTTTTTTTTAAATCTAACAACTTCTCGTCAGTTTTGTTCTTTAATGGGAAAGTGAAATAAATTATGATGCTAGGGAATGGAGAAAGACAAATGGGCTCCAACCCAGCATGCCAAGCACAGCCCAGCCTTCTCATGATCCCACACCTAGTCCTACTCTCTCAGCATCACGGAAGAAACAGAAAACATCACAGTCAGCCGCTTCATTGTCCATGGGTGCACCTTCTCCTGCATTGCCATCTGTGCAACCATCTTCATCAACCTTGAGACGAGGTCCACCACCAGGACCTAGGAGCAAGAAGCCCAAACCAGTAAGTGGAATAGTTTTGCAGTGCTAAAATGATAATTTGATTTATGTTCCATGCCTTGTTATTCCTTCAGTTTTTGGTTAATGTGATATATATTCTGCTGCACCTTCAATAAAGTCGATGCAGTACCCTTCTACAGGTTTGACCGGAAGAACCCAAGCTACTAATCGGAGTTCTTCTGGTGCATTTACCACCAATGAACCTGCAGAGGCTACCAGTTATGATCCATTGATCGGAAGGAAAGTTTGGACTCGGTGGCCTGAAGATAACTACTTCTATGAGGCTGTTATAACTGACTACAACCCGGTTGAGGTACATTTGATTTCGAATATCAACCATACAGTGCTGCAGTGATTGTTAAGCTTCTTTTGAACATGACAAGTTTCCTCGTATTTATAGGGGAGGCATGCTTTGGTTTATGATATGAATACGGCTGATGAAACATGGGAATGGGTTAACCTCAAAGAGGTAAAATTGTTGCCATGTTCCTATGGAATCTTTACCTGGTTCATTTTACTTTTAGTTCTTATGTTAGTCTTAATACTAGAGTGGCAATTCGTGTTAGTGGATCGTGTTGACCTACACCCATGACACGATAAGGATCAACACGAACATGATATAATTAGTTTATTGTGTCAAAAATTTAAACACGAACACGATCCACTTAATTAATGGATAACACGACACAAATAACACATTTAAAATTTTAATTTAATTAATTTTTTTTATTTTAATATTTAAAAATTATCAAATTTACTAAATAAATTTGTATTAATTTATATTATTACATAAAATATAATTATATATAAATTTATAAAAAAGATTAAAAGTAATATTTATATATACATATTCTAAAAGTCATAAAATATATTAGGTTAAATGTGTTAATGAGTTAAACGTATTGTTTTCGAGTTAACAGATCAACCTGCGACACGACACGATTATTTTCATATCACGAAATCGACACGAATACGATAACTCCTAATCCAAACCTATTAATTTCGTGTTGGGTTCGTATCGTGTTTGATATTGTCACCCCTACTTAATACATACATGCTGAATGGTTTGTAAAATATAAATGGGTGATCTTTTTTTCATCTCCCTTCTTCTCTGAGGGTTGTGGAATTTATGTGTTCTATTGTTGTGTGCATTCTTTATATTGTGATACCTAATGTGGTCTCAATTGAAGAGTTAGTGGCCAAATCTATCTTCTCAGTATAGAAAACGTGCAACAAAATTGATCTCTACTTATCTGTGATTGACCTCTTCTAGTTAAATCAATGTAATAAATGCTGATTGGTACCACGTTAGATAAGAAACTTTAAATCTAAATATCTATTGAACTGAAACTTCACACCATCTCTTTTTTTATTTCTTTGTGGGTGTGTGTTGGGGGGGACGGGGCTGCGAGCTTATGGTGGTTCATTTATGAAAACATTCTCATTAAATTTGATATTGGATTTTGCTTCAGCTTTGATATGATGCATGTTTTGGGATTTACCATTTATTATTATGATATGGCAACATCATTTTAAACGATTTTGCTGAATTATAGCATTGAGGATTAAACGTTTCATATCGGTCAAGTTTGCTCAGCTGCCTAATCACTTGCTTTTTCGAGTTGCTGACAAATTGTATTGGGACATAGCATTTTCGAATTAGAACTGGTATGATATGTGATTGGGGATGGTCTATTTCATTGGTTCCTCCTCATTCAATACTAGTAGTTGGCAATAATAGAGTAATTAATACTAGTGTGTATTCTGATTATCGTTTTGTCTCTTACGCATTTACCATCGGTTTCTTCCCCTTGTGATCTACAATTTGTCTCTAAATGCATCCTCATAACCATAAGCATTCTACTGGGTATTGATGTGTGTATGTTTTAATTGGCAGATATCTCCAGAAGATCTTAGGTGGGAAGGTGAGGATCCCAGAATTTTTCGCAGAGGTGGCCGGCCTGGACCAGGCCGTGGGAATAAGAAATCCATGGCACGTGGTGGAGCTCTTGCTGGTGGAGGAAGAGGTAGAGGGACCATGAAGGGGCAGTCTAGAAAAGATTTTCCATTATCACAAAATGGTGTTGGAAAGAAGGCTTTGGGGGATATTGAGATACTTCACACAGATACTCTAATTAAGGAGGTAAGAGGGATACTCTAATTAAGGAGGTAAGAGAGGAGCTGGATCACTACTTCATACTGAAAATAAATATACTTTTTCCCTCATTTTGTGAATTTGATCAGGTGGAAAAAGTTTTTGGTGCTAATCATCCAGACCCAATGGAAATTGAGAAAGCGAAGAAAGTGCTGAAAGTAAGAACCAAGTATCTTGTATCGGTGTATAGCCTTCCATTGCAGGATTTTTATGTTCTCTGTGATGCAGGAACATGAACAAGCCCTGGTTGATGCGATTGCAAGACTTGAAGATGCATCTGATGGTGAAAGTGGTAATAACTAATTGCACATAACCATGTTTATATTATGCAGTGTTCAACAAAGACACACTGCCTTAATATTGTATCACCTAATTGTGGTTTTTGTATCTTCAATGTTAACCCGAAAGTCATGTACAATTTTATAATTTTTACTAGTATTGTTTCAATTGAGTGCTAGAGAAGTGGGTCAATGGTTATCTGGAAGTTCCCAAAACATCTAGTTGCTTTTCTGTTTTTAAGTTTTGCCTCGTCAAAGCTTAATCATAAAAATTTCCATATTAAGCATCAAAAAGATGTTATAGATACAAATTCTGCTTCCATATTGGCCTATCATGCTGTAGTGATCTCCACTATTATAATGGATTTATTCAGCAATGGGGTTGGCTTTATTGATTGTGAAAACAGAACAATCTGTTTTTTTTTTTTTTCACCTTTTTTTTAATTGTCTTTTGGCCAAAAAGCAGATGGAGAACCTCCATTTTCCCATGGACAATCAATGGACAAAGATCGAGGATGGAGAAAACGATCATATGATGAGATGGGTGGTGAAGGTAGAGTAATTGAAAGTTCAGATGGCAACAAAATGGCAAGAGATGGTAGGGTTGGATCTGTTGAACATCAAGATGATGGCGACGACATATGATCATTAGCCTTATTGCTGAAAATGACTGATTATATTATAGGACTAATTTAATGACCTAGCATAGGATGCAGTTCATTTTCTCCCATTGTAATTTTGTTTCATTTAATGTTGGAAACTGCTTATGTAAATTATCTTCAGAATGAAACCTTTGACTGCGGAAAGATTTCTTAAGAACTCTCTCTCTCTCTATGCTATTTTTGCTTTAATACTTGGTTAACAGACATACTGAAATGATTGCTCTATTTTCACTTTGATGGCAGCAGGCCTATATAAACCACCAATTACATCCTGCAAACTAGACAGATAAAAAAAAATCAGCACATGCAAACAATACACACTACTAAGGTGATCATAGGAGGCAATCTGAACCATCACAACACAGAGACTACCTAAAAGTCTTATAAAGAGGCAACAAACGTGAGGATAAGATTGGCCATCTGAGCATCATAAGCAGGGCCTTCCATTTGGAAATGTCCTGCTCCTTCAATTAGATGTGTTTCTATGCGCCCTGCTGCAGAACTCAGCTTGTTCTGCAGCTGCTTAACACTGGTAAACCCGTCCCGGGTTCCCATAACAAAGAGTTTTGGTTTTGGAGACTGTAAGATGGCCTTGTGATGTCGCCCAAAAAGGATTGAAGCCATCATGCCGAAAGGGTATCCCAGACTTACATATCCAACCACTTCCTTAATCTCATCTGCTGCAGAACCTGCAATTGGTGCACCTGTACAAGAAAAGGAATAAATGACATCGTCCAAAATTGGTGACCTTCGCGGTCCAGGATCTTGCAAGCTAGTTCATATTAAAATAGATTTCTGTGCATCAAGTCAATGCAACAACATCCACTATTGCCATATAAATTACAAAAGTTGCTAGGAACAACTTGACCAGCACCCAACACATGAAAGAAGACCCTTAAGCTACATGAATACCTATGGTGAAAAATTTCCCACAAATAACAAACAAACCAGAAAAAAACTAACATGGTTTGACAGGCATAGAGATTGGAATGATTGCAGATTGAAAGATAAACTTTCTTTTCTGGTTGTTAATCCTTGTGAAAGCCATCAAACCTTTTATAACTACTTTCCATCAAACTGATATAATATTATTTGGTCAGATGCATATATGCTAATGAATCATTTGCAAAACACCTTTAGTTGCATCATTAACTTTTCCTTTTAGGGGGAAAAGAAGAAAAGAAAATTTTCAACATTGATGGATATTCAATCAAAAGCAAAACAGGAAAGAATGCAGCCTATATTTTAGAAAAAATAAAAGTTTACTGACTATGCAAAATGATGCATTTAAAAGGGAAATTCAGCCAGAAAAAACATTATGTATATTCAAGAAATTCCATGACCAAGCACTAAAAAGTTTTTCACTAAAAGTCTAAAACTGGCCACCATCATAGTCAACTGAAGCTAATCCCATAAAAGCCATCAAGAATATCTATTTGAAAACAGATAAAATTCATAAACCAGAGAAAACAATTGACACAGCTGCAAAACCACATCGGATAGCATGATTGTCCAATCATCTCAAATCATCAAATCCCAACTGTAGGATAAATGAAAATAAAACATATGCAAAGCTAAATATATAAATCGACATCTCAGAAATGTCGAATTCCATCAAAATTAAAAGAATTGAATAACTGAGAAGGGTTGAGAAGCAGTTAGCTATTTTCTCTCTTTTTTGGGTATAAATAAAATGAGCAAATAAGAAGAGCCTAATAACTAATGACAGATTGATAAACACATATCTAATTCATAGATCTAATGAATAATCCATTAAAACCAACCCAAACAGGCATTTATAATCATTTTCCACAAATCACTATAAATTTCCCTATACTTGCAAATCATCCACTAATCAAATGAATACAATGAAAAATCAAGAAAAGCACATACCTGCAGAAGAACCCACCAACAAAATCCTGTCAGTAGATAGATTGTCACAAACCCATTTGCAGACAGCAATTACATCTTTGATTTCTGAAAAACCAGTGAGAGAAGGCCTCCCAGTAGACCTCCCAGCACCTCTCATATCAAAGGTTACAGCCCTATAACCTTTCTCTGCTATCCCAATTGCTATTCCTTTTAAGAGAGCTTGACAACCACCCAAGATTGAAAATGGATGCACAAGAACAATCATCAATTTGTCTTTGATCTCATCTTCTTTCGGCTTAAAGATCCTTGTCCGGAGCTTCACTCCATCACTGGTCTCTACTGTGATGGACTCAACTGTATAGTTTGACATATTTCCAAGAGATATAGAGAGAGAAAAAGAGAGAGAACACAGAAATTGCTATTTTGATGTATGGGAGAATGGTTACCTCCTACCAAGACCATGAGAAAGTTTTAGACTTTGGTCATAATTCATAAATTGGAAATTTCTGTTTAATCATCAAAATTGATACGGTAATTAGGCAGTAACTGTCAATTATATATATTGAAGAAAAAATTATATTATTGTTGGATATATATTTGATAAAATCGAAAATTAAATGTACTCAATAAAAATAAGTGGTATAATTTTTAAATTATAAAAAATTAAAAATTTTAATCAGTGTAAATTTTAAATTACAAATTTTAATTTACTGTTTTAAATTATTTTTAACTTAATTAAAATTTTTAAAATAATTGTTATTAAAAAAATTAAAATGATTAATTATTGAAAATTTTAATTTTATCAAACACCTTCTAAAAATTAAAATTTTCATTTAGATCACTTTATTTTTATGGATGATATAATCTTTATCATTATTATAACACTAATTTAAAAAAAAAACATAAAAAAAAATAATTACTATGCATATTTAAAAAAAGAGAAGAAATGAAAAGAAATGCAACAATATTTTTTAGAATGAAAAGGCAACAAAATTATTTGCACACGATAATATTGAAGATGCATAAAATTTTCTAAATTAGCTTAAGCTCAAAATGATAAAAATAAATAAATAATTGGGGAAGGTTTTTTTTTTTTTTTTTTTTTTTTAATTTATTTATCTAAAAAAGCACTTCATTTTTACATAAATAATACAAGGAGGCAATAATCTCCTTATTGTAATTTATTTAAGAACGTATAGGTTATTAATTGTTTTGTTCTTTTTTATTGGTTAATTGTCATGGCACTTGTTTTATCATTAAAAAAAGAAAATTAGACGTTTTTATCATGGAAGATTATATATATTGAATAGAATGGGAAACTTCAATAAATCAAATCATGGGCAAAAACATCAAGAAGGAACACTGGTGGGTGGGGGAAGCCAGCCAGTGTGCTTGATTATTTTTAGTTTTTAACCCATAATAGCAAGTTAACAAGTTTCCTCTAAAACAATTAATGTTAAAAAAAAAAAAAATGGTTTCCTTTTAAAGAGAGTGAAGTAAACCACCAACTGCTTGATTTAACATTTTCTTTTTTTTAATTTTTATAATTATATAGTCAGGCAATGACAAGAGCTTATCTAATTAATTTAAAACAACCATTTCCAACTACCAGAAAAGGAGTTTGTCAATGGAAGTCTTTAATCCATCTATTTATAAAGCCGAAAAAGAAGAAAAGCATTGAAATACAGCCCAGTCTTTCATTAAGCCCAAAAGCCTCTTCCTCAATCCTCTCTAGATGGCCCCATAAAATTACAAGATTGACCTTGAGAATTTATCTACTTTGGATCAAATTCTTATTTTGATCAACCAACCAATGGGAAATTTATGCCCATTTCATTGAATAGATGATGCCATAATTTCTTTCACACAGAGGTGAAACAAACAAAAAATAAAAGACCTATGAGGCTAAGGCTATGACTAATGTTATCCCTACAGATATGCTGTGTATATGTAATGACTACCACAAACATATTCTTCTACAAGTTCACAATACAATTTCATTCTCTTTTTCTAATCTCTCCTCCTTTTCTACTGGGTAGTAAAATTCTAAACCTTATAAGCAGGGGAAAAATATTAATAACAAAAAATTAAAAGAAAAAAGAAAGAAATCTCAAAAGTAATTTACATCATACAACAAATCACCAATCACCTCCTTGACCTCTTCCTTGCCCTCCCCGCACCAACACCTACATCAGAGCCACCATTATCTCTTCTTCTCTTCCCTGTCCCTCCACCTGACTCCATTGTACTCTCTGCCTGCTTCTTTGTTGGCCTTCCAATGTTTCTCTTTGCTCTTCCACTCTCTTCTCTTGCACTTCTTCCCCTAGAACTCCTTGTTACCCTTCCTGTGATTTCATTTCTATTTCTTCCTCTTCTTCCTTTCCCATCTTTACTCTCTTCTTCAGAGGAATCATTATCATTATCGTCATCGTCATCATCCTCTGTGACTTCACTTGGGGAATTTTGCTTCATTCTTTTCAAGAAGCTTGCTGCTGCTCCTTGTCTCTTCCTTGTACTACTTCCTTTTCTTTCCACCTTCATCTCTAAAGCATCATGTGAACTAAGCTCATTACCACCATATTGATGCTTTACCTCTCCATTTTTGTTGCTCGTATTCGAGTTTCTACTATTATTGGATACAGACCTTTCCTTTGTCCTTTTCTTCCTTATACCCTTATCCTCAATCCTGACAACCGAACCTTCAACCTTTTTCTCATTTGCCTTTGGTTTTTCTTCAACTACTCTATCTTTTTTATCAACTTTTTTAGTAGCATTTTCAGATATTGTTTTCGCAGAATTTCCCTTTCCACAGGCAACAATGGTAGAAGAAGTTTTGTTGGGCTTTGAAAACGAAACGGGTTGTTGTTTGGATTCAGGTTTAACCATGACAGCCGATTCAGGTTTTGGTTTCCGAAGCTTCTCTCTCATTTCCTTCCAAACTATAGCTCGAAGTTCACAGGCAACAAGACTTTCGGGTGAATTTTTTCTGAAGAAAATGATGGCATTATTGAATAAAAGGAGAAGATCTCTAAAGAACTTTTGGATGCAAGCAGAGTAAACCCCTTTGTCAAGCCTAGATTCAATCGTCTGGAGATCCATGTGCTGCCGGATTAGCTTTTTGTACCTTTCCGATTCCTGCAAAACAGATGGAATTATTGATAAAAGGCAATTGACTCTAATAATTAAAGCTCCATATATAAAGTAAATAAAGTTATCAAATTTGCTTGCATTCCCAACACCCTCCAACACGTGCATAGAATTTATGCTCTATTGTTTGGCCACACCCACCACCCATAAATGGGTTTGCCAAAGCACCAAACCTAGAAAGTACCAGCAATCCCCCTCTTCTCATGTCATATTATGAATAAATTTTTGCAACTAGCCTCTTATTATATATAAATAAATTTATATATAATATTTTATTTAATTATGTTAAAATATATAAAAATATATATATATAATTTAAAAACTATTATAAAATCCATTTATGTCAAATATGACACTTAAGATTTCATTAAAAATAAAAATAATTATTATTAAATGAAACTAAATTTTATAATTTTAGTTGAAAATTCCAATATTTTAACAATATTGGAATTTTGGAACCCCAATTGCAACCGGACAAATCCAAGGTTAGCAGTGGCTAATTTATCCAATTTATGCATTAGAAAACTAGCAAATTTTAGGAAAATTCTGTTGTACGATGCTTCTAAGTAACCTTATTTGGAATAGAGTTCATTCTTTAAAAGGAAAAATTAATAATAATAAAAAAAGAATTCTGTCCTGCCAAAGTTATTGGAGCAAGAATTGAAAAATATAACTTTTAAATAATAATATATATATATATAAATAAACTGATTAAAAAAATTGTGTTGTGAATGGGAAACTATAAACAGAAAGAATTGAAATAGAAATTATAATTGTTGATAATAACAAATCCATGGTAAGTCCAAAAGTGTGTCGTAGGGTCGTTTCGAGTCCATGTGATCCTCCAGCCGTCCCGCGTGCATGCAACGCAGTTTAAGAAGTGCGCGTTTGCAAAACAAATAGAATACCCCACACATTCTATTCCCAATTACCTAATGCCACGTGTTCCACAGCTAAGACAGATCGGCAGAGGTCTGTAGAGGTCAAGCACTTTGCGTGCCAATATTGGAACAACTACATCCACGGCCACGTCACCCGTACAACTTTGTTCATATTTAATTTTTATTTTTTTTTTGCCCAAAGTTAATATTTTAAATTTTTGTTACTTCATAAGAATATTAATTTTATGTTTCAGGATAGTGAAAGGCATATTCTATATTACTTTTGGAACAGATGTAAATTTCATTCCTTTTTCCTTGCTCGTAAAAGAATAGTGTTTGGAAATTCTTTTTTTGTAATAGTAATCTTAAATCAATTAACCAAAAACAACTATCATTCAACACGGATCAATAAATGACAAATAATATGATAAAAGGAGAATTGGTGTATCATAAGTGGTTATTGACACAATTTTTATAAAGGCTGCAAAGGACCATTCCCAAAAAGTTATGTGACATAGCAAACAATAAAGAATTGGGTACGTGAGTATCAATAATGGGCTTGTTGAGTGGAGGAATAAAAACACAAACGAACAATATTACAAAATGAGTATTAGAACATAAATTGAAGACTCAAAACTTTTTTTTTTCTTTTTTAAATGCCATCTAATTTCAAGTTCTTTTAATTCTTAATATATCTGCAAGCTTATTTGGATGACGAAGATGAAATGGCCAGGAAATTTATAAATGAGTATAAATTTTTCAAAAAAAAAAAAAATGGAATTTTTAAATTTGAAAGATTTGTTAAATGTCTAAATAATAATATGGAAGGTCCAATCGAACATGTGACACTCAGAATTACGCAATAGTTTTTTTTTATTTTTTTTATTTTTTTAAATAACTAAGGTGTTTAGAGGGTTATCTTTAACCGTACGCGAAATGATCACGTTGTATTCAAAACTCCTACTTAGACCCCACAAAGAACTAGATGCACTGCATCCACGCCGTTAATATCTGCCAAAACAATATACTAAAGATTAGGAGTAACGCGTATGGGAGGGTGATTAAAACGACCACCTCAGCGGCACTTCAAAATTTTATGAAATTACTAATGTACCCTCCCATGCGTATTAACACTTTGCCGATTAGTATTATCTTAGAGGCAGAGCCGCAATTGGTGTTGTTGGTAATTTTAGAGTGATTATTATGGTTTTCTTTTTTTACTTTAATTAAAGAACATTCCATAAAAGTAGATAAAATACCTGGCTTCGAAGCCGCCGCTCGAACACAGAGCCAAGCCGATGAGACCGAATGGTCCCAAGAAGCTTAACCAACGGCTCAGATTTGACGGTAAGCGTCTGCTTAGTGGCGGGAGAAACCTCATCACCACCTTCAGGCTCCTCTCCGCTGCTACTACCAACAACCAACCCATTTCCACCACCCCAACGACGCCGTTTCTTAGTTTTCAGCGACAAGCTAGCTGAGCTTTGAACGTCACTATTTTGCTTTTCCTTCTCTTTTTCTTCCCGCTTAGACTCTCCCACTGACTCGCCCAGCTCATTCGACTCGCCGAGCCCGCCCGTTGTCTGACTCATTTTTATTTCGGGCTCCTTTTTATCTGTTGGTAATTTATCAATATCAACATCATCGACCTCCTCCAACTTACCGTTGTGGGACCAATCCCGCTCAGCCCTCGGGTCGGATCCGTCACGAATTGGATCCTGTTCATTTTTAATTTCCGGTTCGGGTTTTATATCGGGCTCTACAATTACGGTGTCGTTTTGTTCTCTCACCGTTGTTGTATCAGCTTTTTGTTGACCCGTAGAATTGGACTCGTTGAACGATCGGTTATCGCGCTCGTCACCGGAGTCATCACCGGTGGCGGATTTACCGGTAATCTTCTCTGAAGAAAGTTTTTCCTCCCTCACCAGATCTGTCTCCTTCAAGCTGCGGTCTCTCTCCTCCTCTAATCTCTTTACCTTCAATTCAAGCGACCTGCAAAGACAAAAACGTAAGAGCATAAAAAATTCTCAGATCTCGACAAAAACCCGACCATCTAGAATCGGATCTTCAACAATAAGCGCGAAATTTACACGATCGAGACATCACGTCGTTTGACCTCACGTCGAAGCTCCTCTACCCGAATCCTACGGAGTTCATCGACCATGGGAACGAGGCTGGCAGTGGCAGATGTATCGTTTAGAGGCATGAAACGCTGTTTAAGGTCTTTGAACTTATCTCTACAGTGTTGGGAAGTGAGAGAAGAGAGAGTGGAGGTTCTGTTCTGTACTTCTATGGCGATGGAATCCCAGCTCTCGGTGCCGTGGCGATTCACGGCGCAAGCCAATAAGAGCTCCTCTAACGTGCCCCAAGATTGCGCAGTGGTTTGGTGTTCCTCAGCCATGAATCTCTCTCATGTCATCATTATGTCGTTCTCTGTTTTGAGTGTTATTACTTTTTTTTTTTTTTTTTAAATTAGGGTTTTTGCCGTTTTGGTTGATTGGGGTTATTTCTTTTATATTCTATAACTCGTTTATGGACGACGATGGATTTTTATTTTTAATTTATATTCTCATCTTCCATTTCTTGTGTCTATTTATATATATATATACACACACACAGAGCCGAGCTCTGTTTCTCGTCTTTTCGTTGTTTTTGTTTTTTTTTTTTTTTTTTCTCTCTTTCTTCGCGGGTTTGGGTTTTGGATTTTAATTTTCTGGTTTTAAAGAGTTTTGGGCTTTTGATTCATTTTGAAACCAATACAAATAACCTACATGTAATAATAATTTGGCAAAAATATATATATATATAATAATAATAAATACTATTATAAATTCACAGCTGGTTACGCGGTAAAGGAATCAAAGATCCATGTAGTCATAAATCTATCCTTGTTTAAATCAAACGGTTGATAAATGGTCAGTCAATGCACAGTAACATGAAAATTTTTTTTTTTGCCAAGAACAGTAACATGAAATTCCCTCACGGCTACAACATCAGATTCATCATTTGTATATTCTATTTAGAAAACATTGCTGTCTTAGTACTGTTTATTTGTGTACTCATATACCTCTTCCAATTTCAGAAACTCTTTCCAATTCATCCATCTACCTTCAAATTTAAGCCTCTTAATAAATTCTCTCAATTTTTTTTTGGGTAAATTACTATTTAATCCTTTAAATTTGACTTAATTAACTAATTAGTTTTTTTTTAAAAAACTAACTAATTAGTCTCTATATTTTGATTCCGTCAAACTAAAAAGTCATTCTGTCAATTTTTCTACTAAAATCCTATAAAATGACTAAAATATCTCTAATTTACATTTAATTTTCAATCTCACCCAAAATCAAATTTTATTAACAAATATTAATTCAATTTTCTTAATTTTAAAATCAATTTTAGAATAAAATTAAAATTAAAAATACTATCATCATCTCCAAAACTATTCTTAGTCGAAATCAAATCAGCATCAAATGACTCGCCATCACCGTCACCAAGAGACCATCACCGTTGGTAGCCAATGACGCGCTGTCGTCTTCTACTCATCAACCAAGCCACCATCACCACATCTTCGATCAGCAAAAGCCCATCCCGCTATTGCTTGTCAAGAAATCGCCATCTCCCAAATTGTTCTTAGCCAAAATCAAATCAGCAGCAAAGCTTCTGTGTTCGCATGGGTTAGCAATTGTTGTAGATTGAAAGTGCTACTAGAAATCATGTCATCACTGACATTTGCGTGAGTTTGAAGGTGCTAGTGCATATCACGCAATCACCGACGCTCGTTGCACAAATGCAAGAGCTCGTTCGACGTTTGCCAATCCGGTCCTCCCCAAGTGGTGTTGTTGTTGTTGCCGTTGCAGTTGTTGCTCCCGTTGCAGGTGTTGGTGGTGTTGTCATCACTGCCGCTCTTGTTGTTGCAGAAAATAATGAACTAAATTTGATCAATTAATTGTTTCTGCTAAGTTATGATTGATGATGATGGTGATTATGATGTGATGATGGTGAAGGATCGGCGAATGGTGAAGGATTGTCTAATTGCTTTTGCAGGTGTAGTGATGATGGTGGAGGTACTTTAGGAATTAGATCTTATTTTCTTATTTTTTTAATTTTTTATTTAATTTTTTTAACTGATTTGTGAATAAAATTGGACAAAAGGACTTTTTAGTCTGACGGAATTAAAATATAAGGACTAAAGAGTTAATTTCTCAAAAAAATGAACTATTTAGTTAATTAGGTCAAAGCTGAATGACTAAATAGTAAGTTGCCCCTTTTTTTTTTTACTGTATTATTCCCTTTACATATTAAAAAGAGACGGATAACATTTTTTCCATAACATCAAATCATCGATAGTATTTACTCAAACATAAATTTTGAACAAGATTCTGACATGTTTTCATTTCAAGTCCATTATCTAACAATAAATATAGCCATCTTAATTGAAGAAGGCAGTGGTACTTTAAGCTTTGGATGGAGTTATCTGTGGTTCAGTACGGCCGCCTTCGTTGAAAGAGCCTTTTCCATCTGGTTCTGGTGGTTTGAGTTGGAAAATGGAAGGTTCTATCGGTGTGAACCAAGTCCTAGGTGGTGATTCTGCTTGAACCTAAAGAAGTACATATTCTTGTGGAGAAATCCTTCTTCAATCCTCCATTATTCTTCATTGGGTTTCTGCCTTTTACGACTACCGATAGCCTGTTCAACCAGACAGACGACTCTCAGATTGGCCAGGAGGATGAGAAGTTGTAAAAGGGAGGGTTTTATTCAAGGGCAAATTTATAATAAATTATTTGTAGGCCTTTAAGTCGTGTATATCTTGAGCTTTATGCCCAATGTTAAAAACTCATTATTTGGTAAGTTTTTTTTGAATTCCAGATCCAATTTTAGTCTCTTGAATTGGATTTTCCCTTCTGATGTATACAATGCTTGTACTTTTATGAGCTTAAAGCTCTTTTTAATCTAAATTAATCTATTCTTTTATATTTATATATATATATATATATAGCCATAAAAAATGGCCATTTTATTAATTGATAAATATATTTTATATACTTTGAAACATAATAATGTAATTTTTTTTCACATCATAAATTCCTTAAAGAGGAATGATATTAAAATTTAAATTTTAATCTTCTTATAAAACGGAATATATATTCAATTATTATACTGAATATTAACCCAATAATATTGTAATTTGTGTTATTAATATAATAAATACACACACAACATGATCATTTAAAATAAATCAAAAAACATTTCCATTTCCAATTCTTAAAAAATAAAGAAAAAAGAAATATCTCGTAGCTTTTTTTTTTTTTTTTTTTAATTAATTTATAGTAATAGCCACCTTTAGGACCATTAATCGATTAATGGACTAGACAATGCATTAGATGGTTTAAGGATTGATAAATAGATATTTTTAATGAGTAAAATCACAGAAAAAAATCATGAAATACGTATGCAACTATACATAAAAGAGATTAATTATACAATCACATAAATGAAAATGATTAATGTATGTACATAAAAGAAAGCCCTTCCTTTACTAGTAATTAAACTCTGGTCTTCATATAGTATTAAATCAATTTTCTTCTTATATACTTAGTCAATATATCTCACCTTTTACCTAATACATATTGTTCAAGAAATAAAAATCTCAACAAACTGAAGGACTTATTAAAGGTAGGAAAATAACTTATCAAACCCAAAAGCTAATAATCAATTAGCTTTGCAAATTATATATATATTTCTATTTAAACATGTATACAAATAAGAAAATATCATGTATTATTAACTGCAAACAAAATAAAAGATGAAAAAAACTGTATGTGTAAACACAAACACAAACAGAAAGAAGAACAATCAAAAGAGAATAAAAATATAATGATAAATTTAAAAAGCTTGTTAATCCATCTGCAATTACTTTTAAATGACTATCATAAAAAGTATAGCAAAAATAAAATAAAAATAATTATTTATAATAAAAATTAAATAAACAGTGAATAGTAAATGGTGAGTTCAATATCACCAAGTATTTAAATTTGGGCTGGACCTTTGTTCTTAAATCTTGATCCAATGATTCTGCAAAAAGAGAATAACGTCAAGAGAGCCAAGCAACAGCCTCCGACGCTTAAGTTAGTAAACTATCAAGTTTTTTAGTAATAGAAAGAGAGTAAGAAAGTGTAGAATTCGATCTCTCATTTAAAATGGTTTCCCTTCCCTTTTTATAGGCTTTTGTTTAAGGGTAATTTAGGGAAAGCTCATATACCTTTTCATGAATGGGGTCAGTATTTTGGGTTTTGAGGAATACAATCTGATTTTGTATTTGATCTTGTCAGATGGCCGATAGTCGGTGTGAAATTTAGGCACATGTACGCCGCATAAGTTTGACCTCAGCTATATTGATGAAACTTACTGAACAAGTTGCATTTATTTATCAAGAGGGCAAAGAGCTTCACCGCCTGGCGAAGTGGTATCTTCGCCTTCAGGCGGTGAAGAGGGATATTTCAGGCTTCTTCTCCTTTGGGCCTTGATATTTAGTCTTTATCTGCTTGTACTTATTAGTACAATGGCTTTTGGGGATCCATTCAGGCCCACTACTCTTTTGGTCGTTTTTGTCCCTCATCAGAGGCCCCCTAGTTCTTTTGAAGCGAAGATCATGTCGAAGCTTTAATAGAACTATCTTTACTAGGGACAAAGTGTTGTATCTTCTGCCTAGCGATTGCTAGGTCTTTCGCCTGGCGATTGCCTAGGTCTTTCGCCTAGCGTTTGCTAGGTCTTTCGCCTGGCAATTGCCTAGGTCTTTCGCCTGGCGATTGCTAGGTCTTTCGCCTGGCGATTGCTAGGTCTTTCGCCTGGCGATTGCCTAGGTCTTTCGCCTGGCGATTGCCAGGTCTTTCGCCTGGCGATGCCCAGGTCTTTCGCCTGGCGTTTGCCAGGTCTTTCGCCTGGCAATTGCCTAGGTCTTTCGCCGCCTAGGTCTTTCGCTTGGCGATTGCCTAGGTCTTTCGCCTGGCGATT
>CATKHJ010412660.1:0-24490 GCA_949750685.1 Vernicia montana | reverse complement strand
TTATAATTTAAAATGATATATGTATTTATATAATTCTAATTCTATTTTATGTTTATATTTAGAAAATAAAAATGATGTATGTAATTAAGGTAAAATATATTTTCTTTTTATGAAAATTAATTAAATAAGAATATTTATTTGATTAGTTATAAATTTTCTTTAAAATAAAAGAATTATTTTAAAATAAAATGATAATTAATTGTGTGTATATATATATATATATAATGTGTTAATATTAAAATTTGAACATGTGACATGAGAGAGATTAAGCCAATTGTTAACCAATAAGTTTAAGTGATTTTATTGAAATTTTATTATGTATTATGATATAAAAGATTTTTTTTTATATTTTAAATTAATTGTTATTTATTTTTAATAAAAAATATTTATAAATAAGCATATTGGTTTACTTTTAAACTAACCAATCAGTTGTTCCTAATGTTGGGTTTAAAGGGGACAAGGGGAGAGGAGAGAAAGGGAAGGATGATAAAAACTTCTACCGGGCAAAACATCGCCTTCCGGTCACCAGAATCAGGCACGTGCCGGACTAGAGGAAAGAAGAGTCGCCGATCTGTCCAACGACACTAGTCTCGTTGCCAACCACCATCGAAAGCCGCCGCACGCGCCGTCCGACTTCACCGCCGGCGAGATCTTTCGAGCTTTATTTCGAAGACTTTCCGATTTTTTTTTCCGGTGATTTTGGTACGGTTGGACTCCTTATCTTTCAAGCTTTCATTTGATATATCAGTTGCTTATTTTTTACTAACTTGGAAAATTTATTAGGTAACAAGTAAAACAATTAAAATTTAATTACAAGTTTATTAGGTAATTAGTCACTTTAATCAATAGTTGAAATTTAAAATTAATTTAAAATTGATAATCTGATGGTCATTAATTTTAGTGATATCTACGCACTAGGAGCACTATAAAGACTCAAATATATATTTACGAGCGAAATTTAGAGATGAAAAATATAACTATTTCTTTAAATTCCCATTCCGAAGAGTAGAAACGAACTTATAATTATCGTCTGCTAGTAGGGACTAATTTGTAAATATCATTAATAATAATAATAATGATAAAAACGACAAAATGAAATTAGTTGATAAGGGCAATGCTGACATTTACAGAACGAAGATGCTGGTCTTCTTCTTCGCTGATGTGATGTGTGTCCAGACCAGTCACTAGTAGTGCTGAACCTCTCTCGCTTTCCCCTTTGTTGACGAAATTATTCTTAACGCCATATGCACTGAAGCAATCTTGCCTGCTATGGCTTCTCCTTCCTCTTCCCCTTCTTCTGTGAAATACGATGTATTCCTTAGTTTCAGAGGAGCGGACACCCGCGACTCCTTCACCAGCCATCTCCACTCTGCGTTGTGCCGCCAAGGGATTATAACCTTCATCGACGATAGGCTTGACAGAGGAGATTTGATCGAGCCAACGATCCTCAAAGCAATTGAAGACTCAATCATTTCGGTGATAATTTTCTCCAAAAACTACGCGAATTCAACCTGGTGCTTAGATGAGCTTGTAAAGAGTATCAAATGCATGAAAGCAAATGGGCAGAAGGTTTTACCGATTTTCTACGATATTGATCCAGCGGATGTAGAAAACCAAACTGGAAGTTATGGGGTTGCCTTTGCGAAACATGAAGAAGATTTTGCTCATAATATCGATAAGGTGCTAGAGTGGAGGGCTGTTTTGACGGAAACATCCTATCTCTCTGGTTGGGATTCCAGGAAAACAAAGTAATTAACTTTAATTTCATACTTTTAGTGGTTAATTCTTCTGCAATTGGGTTTTTATAATTACGTGTGTGTGTGTGTGTTTATTTTTTTAAAATTTCTGAACTCTCTCTTAATTTTCAGTTGTTGGACTCAATAACTAAAGCATTTTACTACTTAACTGATCTGATGTCGTAAAGGGATTTGGCCAAGTCAAGTGGCCCTTTAGTACCGTTTCAAAAGGGCATTACTTGGTACTTGGTACAACCTAAAAACTCCTTAAACAGAAGAAGTATTTATAGGTTCTGATAAGTGCTAGTTTTGGGTTTGCAATTTGCTACTTTCATCATCATATGGATTAATTGTGTTAAGTTTGTTCTTGAAATGGTTAGGGTAGCTGTTGTCTTTCTAAATCCAGTTTGTCATTTGGGCTAGTTATTAGTGTAATCACTTCCATATCATTAATAAATTGTCATCAATGTTTATAATAACATTTTAAGAAAACTTCAACATTCTTTAATGTGACCTAGAGGTTAGGTACAACGTCAGAAGAATCATTATAATGTACTTTAAATTCTACAAATATGATGGCCAGGGCCGAGTCAAGTAGGGATGGTAATTTTATCTGGCCCGCAAGTACCGCCCTGCCCCTAATTATTACCCACACCATTTAGTAAATGGTACGGGTGGATTTTTTTTATTTACACCTGAGTTGAGTTTGGGTAATTTATAGCCCGACCCCGACCCCGAACCCGATTATATATATATATTTAATTTTTATTTTTAAAAATTTATAATTTATTTTTTATGTGAAATATAAATTATATTGTATGGATATGTAGAAAAAAAAATATAAATGAATAAATATATATATATATATATATATATATATGAGAAAATAAAATAAAAAAAAATTGAAAAGAAAAAAAAATATAAACGGGTATATCCGTTTTGCCCCACCTAATCTCATGACCCACCCCGCTCCAAAGCAGGACGGGTAACGGGGTGAGTATTTTATTTTATTTTTAAGCGGGTCGAGTTTGGATTTTGCAAAACCCGCCCCATACTCAACCCGTTGCCATCCCTAGTGTCAAGCAATCTCGAGGCCTTAGGCGAGAATTTAGATGGGGCCTTAATAGTAATCATATTATCTTTATAGCTTTTTGAGCTGTAAAATTATGTATTAAAATTTTATAATCACGTTATTCTAACATTTCACTCTTAATAAAGGGATGAGAGAAAATAGACTTGATAGTGAGAAGATTGAGAGAATGTGGTGAGAGAGAAACAAAAAATAAGAGTTCTAATAAAGGAAAATTTTAGTAATAATAATTATTATTAATATAATAAATTAAAGTTAAGAAATAAAATTGAGAATTGAGACGTTGAAGTTGAAAAAAAAATCGTTACAAAGAATATCAGATATAGAGGAGGCCTTTTGATTTTGTGAGGAACAAAAATAGAATAGAGGGTTGGAGGTCTTTTGATTTTATTAAAAAAAAAAACCCTGCTGTGATGTTGAAGTTCAAACACAAAGCAGCCAAGGACAAAAGCACAGTTGAAACATGGAAATAGATTCTGGGTATTGTTTCTAAATGTATAAAAAGGTCACCCATGTGAAAGAGACATGTACATAGGAGATTAGCAGAGTGATTTGGGGCCTCTAAATCTTTTAGCAGTGGGTTGATATGGGAGAGATATGTAGATATCGCAGCTTCTCTTACTAATGTGGAAACTAGCAGTATCACCCTTTTAATATGTATCAGTGTGAAAATGTCGTAAGAGAGAAATTTGTAACTTTCTAGGCATAAAAACGAAGTTGGCATATTCTCTAGACGCGTCTATAGAGGAGCAAGTTGGTAGAAAATTAGATTATTAGAATTGATCAATTTATTTTTATATTGCAGTTGCCATCTTGATCACATCATCAACATCATCATTTTATTATTGTATTCATGTTTCATTGTTGCCATTCTAGTCTGAAATAGATTTATTTATTTATTTAAAATTGTTAGGCCAGAGTCTGCACTAGTTGAAGAAATTGTCAAAGATATTTTGAAGAAATTGAGTTATATATCCTTGAATGATTTTGATGATCTGGTCGGGATACAATCACAAGTTGAACAGATTGAATCATTACTGCTTATTGGGTCAACACAGGTTAGAGTTATCGGGTTATGGGGAATGGGTGGTATTGGAAAGACAACTCTTGCGAGAGTTATATTTGAGAGAAACTCTTCTTACTTTGATGGTAGTTGCTTTCTTGAAAATGTTAGAGAAGAAACAGTTAAACGTGGACTGGCAAAATTACAAAATGAACTTCTTGCCAATGTATTAAATGAAGGACATATGAGCATGGGCATATCTAACTCAAGGCCAATTTTTCTGAGGAAGCAGCTTTGTCGTAAAAGGGTTCTTATTGTTCTTGATGATGTAGATAATTATGAACAGTTAGAAAAGTTAGCTCGAAAGCATGATTGGTTTGGTGCAGGAAGCAGAATCATTATAACTAGTAGAGATAAGCAGGTTTTTCAAGATAGAGTTGATGCAATATATGAAGTCCAAGCTCTAGGTGCTGATTATGCTATTCAGCTTTTCAGTTTGTGTGCCTTCAAAGAAAATGAACGCAAGAAAGATCTGACGGAACTATCAGATCAATTTGTAAGTTATGCTAGAGGCATTCCGTTAGCTCTTAAAATTCTGGGTTTGTTTTTATATGGCAAGAGCGAAGAAGAATGGCAAAGTGCACTATATAGACTTGAAAAATCTCCTGACATGCATATACAGAAGGTGTTGAGGATAAGTTATGATGGGCTTGAATATTATGAGCAACAGGTATTTCTTGACATTGCATGTTTCTTTAAGGGGGAACTCACATTTTATGTGAAACGACTACTGGAAATGCGTGGTTTTCCTAGTTCAATTTGCTTAAGGGTGCTTGCCGACAAGTCTCTTATTTTTATGTCAAACAACAAAATAGAGATGCATGATTTGTTGCAAGAAATGGGCCGTGACATTATTCGGCAAGAGTCAATTAAAGAGCCAGGCAAACGCAGCAGATTGTGGAATCACAATGATATTAGTCATGTGTTGACCAACAATACTGTAAGAGCTTTATATATTGACTTTGGCAATTTATTTTATTTTATTTTATTTATATTTTGTAACTGATGTCTACAAAAATCAGGACAATATATTTGCAAATTTGCAAGTATTTATAAGATGATCAATTTTCCGTTGTTCTTGTTCTTAGGGAACTGAGGCAGTTGAAGTCTTATTCTTGGACCAGTCGAAAATAAGTGGGCTATTGTTACCTCCAACAGCTTTTGGAAAGATGAATCAAATTAAAATGCTTAAATTATATACTCACAGCTATGAACATGATGTGTGCTTGCCTCAAGGCCTTGCAGCTCTTCCTAATGGGCTAAGGTATTTACAGTGGGACTATTATCCTTTGAAATCCTTGCCATCAAATTTTCTTGCTGGGAGCCTGGTTGAACTCAACATGTTTGAAAGCAATGTTGAACGACTTTGGGCTGGAGCACAGGTATGTAATAATTTTCCATTTTATATAGGATAGAGTTCAAAGATGTTAATCTAGTCCAATAATTCTCTCTCTCTCTCTCTCTCTCTCTCTCTCTCTTTTTTTTTTAAAATTTGTAACAGGATCTTGTAAATTTACGAGTGATCAACCTTTGTGACTGTAGAAACTTAATGGAATTGCCTGACTTCTCAATGGCCTCGAATCTTACAACTATAAATTGCAAGGGCTGCGTAAATTTGCAGGAGGTGTCTCAATCTATTGAAAGTCTTGACAACCTTGTTGACTTGAATCTCAGAAACTGCAAGAAGATTAGAAGTGTTCCAAGTACTAGATCTGTTCAGGGTCTCGACCTCTTTGGCTGCTCAAATCTCCAAAAATTACCTGAAGTTGCAAGGAATATAGACTTTTTAGAACTGGGTAAAACTAAATTTGAAAAAGGATTTTCAAAAGTTGCGTCGCATTCTGAGCTGGGAAATCAGCAAAGTGACATTTCTCGGATGAAATGTTTTGTCAAGATGAAAACCACCACAACAATTATATATATTGTAGATTTTGTATTTGCATGGGGTGAAGATGAGTTTATGAGCGCATCTGCATGTGGGGATGACTATTTTTGTTATGATGGCTTGTCATTAATTAATAACTCAAAAGCGGAATCGAATGGGTTTGAAGACTGTTGGAGTTTCTTTCAGAGAATAAAGTGTTATGGAACTGCACTACTCGGACTCGGTGAGGTGAGGCCTCTCTCTCTCTCTCTCTCACACGCGCACACACACACACACACACACACACACACACACACACACACACATGTTAGGACCCTAGATTATACGGCTTAACTCTAGTGTTTGGAAGAGAGAGAGAGAGTGAAGGAAATGATAGAGGAAGAGAAAAAATAAGGAAGGGGTAGAAGATTAAAGTGAAGGGAAGAAATATTGAGAGAGAGAGAGAGAGAGGGGGAGAGAGATGGATGCTCAAAGAGAGATTATCTAAATATTTTCTGCACATGATGCTTAATATAACTCCAATACTAGCATTTATGCTTAGTTGTATGACTAATTTCAGTATATATATGTGTATGTATGTGGAACAGGGTTTTCCCAGAATAAACAATTTGGGTGAATATATGAGCACAGGATCTTCTATTACTATTTCGCTACCACAGAACTGGTTTAGAACTAACTTCTTGGGTTTCAGTCTATGTGCTTTACTTGAATTTGAGGACAACAGTATGAGAGATATCATTGGTTATCTTCACATTAGGTGGAAATGCAAATTTCTTGGCAAGAGTGGTGGAAGCCTAAGTATATCTGTGCGGCACGCATATTGGCCTGACAGCATGGCTGACGATTCACGTAGTTTTGTGACATACAACTCTTCACCTGAGCATGTTAGTGATAGTTGGTTCAATGAATCTGAATGTTATGAGGCCTCATTTGAAGCCCATCTTGAAAATTCATGCTACAAGGTGGTATATTGTAAGATACAATTAATGTATATTGGTGATGAGGAGGGCAGTAATACAATGATCCAACCCAGGTTTTCTTTTGATCCAAGCCAGCGCTTCTCCAAGTTATCTCTCATTAAAGGAGAAAAAGACAGTGAAACTACATCCAATGCAATTAGTTCCGACATGGGAGAAAAAGAGCTGCAAGGTAAGAGATTGAATGTTATCAAATTCTCTATTAAATAGGCCTCAAGAATCATGGTTGAGCATATCAGCACACACTAGGCCTTTTTTTATCTAGTTTCTTTTTTACTTCAATAATTCCCTTTTATTATTATATTATATTTTTTTTTGCTTCATGGCATCCTTGCATTCTTTTTAGTTTATTATGATAAATTATGTTCATTCTTTTGGGCTCTTGGACCTGCATTTGGTTCATTTTGTTTCTTTCCAAAAGGCATCATCTCTTTATGGTTTCAATTTTTAAGTTGCTGAAGTATCCTGCTAGTTTCTTGCATTGTGTAAATAATTACCATATAATGTCGATCTTATGACAATGCACAACTAAACAGAAGTATTTTGATGAGAATATATTTTCTATTGTACAAGTAATCAAGTACAAGGTGCATATGTAGAGCAGCTATACAGTAAGACTAGATATACATATACATGAACCTAAAGATAACAGCTGTGCAACACAGTGATAGACTATAGGAGGTTAACTAGTCTTTATCTGCTGATAGATCTGATCTTGAATGAAAAGAATGGAAGTACTTGCTGACTCGGTGATATCTGAGATGGTCCATCTATAAATCCTAGTTTTATCTTGGTGATGAAGATACTAATTTGTTTTTCACGTTTCTCATATTAACCAACAAATTGTGGTGTTTTAGGAGAAGATCGCCTTTGTGATGACAATGCTGATAGCAATGATTTTGATTCTACTAAAATTCTTGTTGATGTTGAAGAAGAGCAAGATGACTTCTTGGCTCCTCTAGAAGAAGCTCTGCCACAATCTGCCGATGCCTCAATCATCACTGGCATAGATACCCTCAAGGCTTCCTCGTCTCCTATACCTCCTCCAGAGTCTAGTGAAGTCCCTCTGATGGGTATTCAATGTCCTACACCCTTTCAAGAAACAAAACCAACCACCCTTCCACATCCTGCCTCTTCAACATCTGTCATCTCCTCCCAAGGCAATCCTACAAAGGTATGCCTTATTTCCTTCTGCTTAGCGCCCTATTAAACTATTTCTCTAACCTACCATGGTTGTTTACAGGGTACCTCCTCTAAACCTGGCCTTAAGGACCGTCTGTCCCGTCTTCGCTCTCTTCAGTGTGGCCATTCCTCTTCATCATCTGCTGAGATTAAGATGGCCCGTGCATTTCTTTCCAGCCTTCTCAAATTTTCTTTAGTTGAAGCAATGGAAATGAAGGTTCTTAAAGAGGCAATGAATTCTCTGCAAGTCTTAATGAGCCCTGCTGCATCAAATGTTGGTCTAGAAGCTAGTGCTTCTGAGATATTCAATCATTTGAGTCAGTTGGCATCCACTTATGAAGCATGTCAGAAGGAACAAAATTCTATAGAAGTGGCTGTTGATGAAAGAGAAACCTTAGAAGTAGAAGAAAGGAACCTTGAATCTGATCTTTCTGTTTCCCATGATTTAATTTCTTCTACTCGTACTCAGATTGACAATGAGATATCTAAGATCAAAGAACTAGAAAAGGCTTTGGAAACAGCACGGTCCAATTTGGCTAAGCTTGAACAAGAACTACTCTCGGCAGAAGAACAAGCTTCTTCTAAGCTAGACAAATTGAACCAGACAAAATCCTCACTCGCTGAAGTTTCTAAGCTTGAAGATTTTATGGACTCGAGACTGGATGAATTGGAGAAGGAGAATGAAAGAATGCTGGAAGATTGGGATCTGATGAAGAAACTCATTACACATTTGTAAGTATAACCTGCATAACAATCTTTATCATTTATGGACAATAGAATACCTTTAGCCTTTTTGGCTTTGTACAAGTCGCGTAGTGTTTATGGATGCACCATTACTAATCATATGCTAATATATTTTTACAGTACTAATCTTCTAGTTGAAATGTTTAATAATTTCTGTTTGAGGAGTGCTAAATATTTTTTCTTTTTTACCTTCTCCATTATCTTGATGACATATAAGTTATATTAAATTTTATAGATATACATTATCCATTAATCTAGCTTATGTGTCATCATGAGAATGGAGAAGGAATAAAAGAAAGTAAAAAAGAGAAGTATTTAGCATTTCTCTTTCTGTTTAGCATGCCATCATAATTTCAAGAGCAAATTACGATTTGCCCCATGAGTTTTGACATAATTAACACTTGGTCCATCTTGTTTGAATTTCAAAAGCTTTAGTCCCTTAGTGTTAAAACCGTTAAACACTTTGGTCTTTTTGTTAGTTTTTCCATTAGTAAAAGATTTTTATTTGGTCAAAGGTTACAATTAGTATGCTTAACAGAATTTCAACATCCATGTGTATGCACCAAATTAAACCGAAGGATCACTATACAAAAAATTTTCAAAAAATAAAAAAATTGAGGGACTATACTGTTTGTTAATACTAAAACAGAGGGACCAAAGTGTTGATGGTTTTAAAATTGAGGGACTTAAATGTTATTTCATTCAAGGGCATTTTGCTCTTTACACTATTTATATAACAGAAAAATTAACACAAGTATCAAAATGTTGACGGTTTTAAAATTGAGGGACCGAAGTGTTCGAAGTTCAAACAAGAGATTAAAGTGTTAATTATGTCAAAACTCAGGTGAAAATTGTGATTTGCTCTAATTCCAATTAAGGTCAAGTGTTGCGGTAGTGATCTTGAAAGTATATTATATTAATTTTTGTCATTTCTGATGATCAACAAATTGATGACTACAACTTTCCTTAAAGGAACATTCATGGTTTTAGTTTTTACGTCTCCCTGTAATCAGCTTTTTAAGGCTAGCTGTGGTTCCTATTTTGCATCATCAGTTGTATTACAAGTTTCAGGTTTTCCAGCTCTAACATCTTCAGACTGAATATTTTTTGGGGCAAAAAACTAACTGCTCTTCTCCATATAGGCATCAAACAATTGGAAACAGCAACAAATTGATGACTTCTGAACTGATACATGGCCACACCATCTCAATCTTCCCTCCAAATAAATATCTCCAAACATTTATGGATGTATTTTCAAGTCAATCAAATATGAATAAATATTTTAGGAAAAATTCATATTTTGGCCCTTAAACTATTACCATTTTCTACATTTAGTCCTCAAGTTTGATTTTATTATTATTATTTTTTACATTGAGTTCTCAAATTAATCGCGTTATTAAAAATTGAGCCTTTTTTCACTGCTGCGAAACGCATGAGGGTGTTAAACGAGCATGTAATAATTATAAACTAAAAAATAGAATATTTTATTCTCAAAATGAAAAAAAAAAAAGTAATTAACAAAAAATTAAAAATAAATTTTATGTCGCCACCAGAAATACCAGCATGTGCGATAAAACACATCAAAATTTCAAGAGCATGGTGAGAGAGTAAAAAGAGAAAAGAAAGATCCGAATTTTACTAAATTTCAAACAATTATACTACAATACTTTGTTTGGTGCACTAATTGTGCAAGAGAAATGAAGAAAGGTTAAGTAAGGGAAATGAAGAGAGAAGAAAAAAAAAAATAATAATTTCTCTGCTCTTATTTGGATCTCCTATTTATATAAGGTAGGAAATTCAAATTCAATTGCAAAAGATAAAAGATTATAAAGTATAAATTTACCTTTCTAACCTCATTGAAATTTATGGAAAGAAAAAATAAAAAAAAAAACAAGAAAAGAAATTTACAAAAATAATGGAATACTTGTACTGTAGTTTCAATTGCAGATGTACAGAGATAAGAGGGTGAAAAAGTGAGCGTGAAAAGAGAATATATAAAGACAACTGAGGATATTTTGATAATTTTATATATCCCACACTTGTCAGCTTATTATTTTCCTCCATTTCTCTTCAAAATGAAAGGAAATTTTTATTGGTGTAAAAGCCTAATTGAAAAATGTAATTTCTCTCTATTTCTTTTCTTTTCTTTCTCTTATTTGCAAAGCAAATGAAGGAAATAATTTCAATTTCTTTTCTTTTCTTTTCTCCTCAATTCTCTCAAAACAAACAAAGGGTGAATTCCTCTTGAAATCTCACATCCAAGAAGACTTCTTTGTCATTTGCTTTTGCTGAACCCAGAATAAAGAAAATCATATTGGAAATGAAGAAGAACACATGTTTGCAATCGATTTAGCAAAAACCCAATGAAATTTCAAAAGCATTTGAGAAAGAGAGATCGAAAAGAGAAAAGAGAAAAGAAGTCTCCTCTCAAAATTTCACCAAAGAAGACATATTCTTCATAGTTTGTCGTTGTTAAACACAGACAACCTCGCAATTATTCGTTCCCTCAACTGAAATTTGGCTGCTTGGAATGGGAAAATTAAAATTTATACTCACCCAAGTGCTTTGATGTATATTAGGGATTATATGTTTCAAAGTCTTGTACTTAAAATTGGTATTGATTGGTGGTGTAGGTGTTGGAATTGGCCGAGAACGCAACATATGACAACAAGAATAGCTGAATTGAGGAAGGAGTTGAGGGTTTGGTGATGGATGAGAGATGAAATAGTGATAGAGAGGTAGTGAATTAAAGTAGCGGTAGTGGACTGGGTGGTAAGGGAGTCGAAGAAGGATTCTAAATTCTGAATTAGTTCATCTTCTTCTCCTTAGTTCATATTATTTCCTTTTTTTCATTCACTCTCTCACTCTTTTTTTTTTAGTTTTTTATTTATCAAAATTCTATGTAGAATAAATTAATAATTTTTTATTCAATAATTATTAGATTAGATCTTAGCAATTTATTGGTTATCTTACTGATGTAGAGCTGACATGGAGATGACTTGGAGCTCCATCAATGGACTTTTGTGCACAGTTGTTTTGCCGTGAAAAAAATGTTCAATGTAATGAACGCGATTAATTTGAAGGCTCAATGTAAAAAAAAAATCAAACTTGGGGGACTAAAGGTAGAAAACGGTAATAGTTTGACGGCCAAAATATAGATTTTCCAATATTTTATTCATAACTATAATTATTGATAAATGGTTCAAAAAGGCGTTAAAAATACTATTGACTTGAAATTTAACGTACATGATTTATATGAATAGAGTAGCTACTTATAACAGTTGGCTTGTCAAAAAATAAATAAATAAAGAATAGATGGAGCAGATCAGAATTAGGGATGACAATAGGGCATAAAATTCTCATTGGAGATTTGCTCCGAACAGGGTGAGAATTTCCTAAATTTTATCCTTATGGGGATGGTGATGGGGATATATTTTCCCCGTTAGCGGGGGCAGGGCGAGGACGGGGAGTGTATTCCTCACCTCGCGGAGATCCCATTTCAGTCCCCGTGGAGACCCGATATTATATTTATATAATTATTTCTAATATAAAAAATATATTACTTATATATATATATATATATATATATATAAACACATGTATTAGGATTTTTAATTTTATCACTCGCTTTTTGTAATTCTCTCACATCATAATAACTTTAAAAATTTTATTTAAGTACTCTCATACTTTTATGTATACTGAAATTTTTAATGTTTTATTAAATAAAATTGCTGAACATTTTTAATATATTAGGCGTATTTATATTTTAATTTTGTTTGGTTGATACTTTGTATGTCTGAATCTGTTAACCTTTTTTAAATAAATTTATTCTTATTTTTCAGCTATTATTTATGAATTTTATAAATATAAAAAAATATATTAGTAATACTATATATATATATTAGATTTAAACTCACAATATATATATAATTGGAGATATTTTGATTATTAGTATTACTTATATATTTTATTAATTTTTAAATTTTAATACATTAGATTCCATTATTTAAAAGTATCTAAAATTGAATTAAGATAAAAAAAAAAATTCAAATAGGGAACGGGGATCCCTGCGGGGACGGGGATGAGGACTAAATTGTCTCCATTTGTAAGGCGGGGATGGGGATTCCCCGCTAAAATGGGGATGGGATGAGGATGGTACTCCCGCCCCCGCCTCGCCCCGCCCCGTTGCCATTCCTAATCAGAATAGTAATTATTGAAAATTTGAAATGCAGGTTGGATGATCATCCAATTCCATTTTGTACTGTTGACAGGCAAGAACAATTTTCCTCAAATCTAGTCTTCTTGCCAGATCATGCCCTCTCTCAGTCATAGAACAATTCTGCTCATCATAAGATTCATCTTGTAAATGAAGCTGCCAGACAGACTTGGATACAAAATTACAAGAAAATAAGTTGCAAGAAGTGTCGGATGGGCTTACTTGATTTAGTGCTTCAATCCAGGATATCAAGTAGTAACCTTTATTTTGGATGATCATTGACACCATTGAAGTGTCTGAAGAGGTATTATGATTGTGGTAAAATTGAAAACTCCGCTATGATAAATATTTGGTCAAAATTTACCACATTGGAAGGACCAATCTAAAAACACAGGTACTCTTAAAATTCAAGAATGAATTATTGACATTTAGAGTATGAAAATATTCTAAAAAGAGAAGAATTATTATTTGTATTTCTCAAAATTGAACTCTCCTTTAAATGAAAACTTACAAGCCTATTTATAGTCATTATTACATCTAAATTATACAACTTTTAAACTGAAAAAATTGATAAAATAGGCTGGCACACATGGTAGTTAAACACATTATTTGAAAATTGTTAATGGTGATAGGTCATTGGTTGGTATTGGTTGATAATAGTTAGCATTGGTTGGCATTGGTTGATATGCATGCACTTCATTTAAACACTCCTGTGTTATGCTCCCCTGATTGAAGAATACTGACTTTTGAGTCTGACTTGTCCTCATCTTCAAAGTATGGTGATAAATCAGTAAAATTGAATGTAGATGACACATTGTAATCTTCAGAAAGTTCAACCTTGTATGTATTTTCGCCAATTCGCTTAATTACTTTGAAATGTCCATCTGCTTTAGGTTTTAGTTTTGCATATGGTCTTGGTGAAAATCTTTCTTTTTTTCAAGCAAATCCATATAACTCATTTTAAAAAATAGATGATTTTATCCCAATTTAAAAAGTTCATTACAATTATACCCAAAAATCAAAATTGAAAAAAAATATATTTTATTCTTATCAACATATTTTTTTTTTCATTTTTTCTCTCTATTTTTTGAAATCGTCTATTTTCTTAAAATTTTATAATATCAAATAAAAATGCATCAATAAGAAATATTAAATAAAAATACATTTAAACTTCACCCTTATTTAAGACATTTTCATTACTACCATTAAATAAAAGTGTTTATTATTAAAAATATAATTTAATAATTAATCTATTGAATTTGTTTGATTGTGTAGGAAGTTAGAAACAATAAATTTATTCTCACATCATTCTATTTTTATATATTTCAATTAAAATTTATATAGGCTATAAGCAATATTTTTTTATTATTATTTTAGTTGGATTCTATATAATAAAGTTAACTCATATATTTCTTTATATTAACATTTAAAATTATTAAAAAAATGTATTTAAACTTCATAAAATAATAATATATTAAAATATTTAAAGAAAATATAAATTAAATAAAAAAATATGATAAAAAATGGCCCTAAGCGGGAGGCGGGAGCTGTTTTGGTTCTCTCACAGTATCTGCTCCAACTCCCAAGTGCCAACAAATTAAAGCAGCAAATACTCGAAAAAAAACAAACAAAAAGAAAGAGACAAGCAAAGAGTATTTCTTATACGGTAACGATGGATGGAACACGGAGAGTGAGTGGGTTCTTGTGTGAGCCAATTCAACAACAACCTCCATGGCGGACTCACAGAGTTCTAAGCCGTTAAAGATTAGGTTTAACAGCCCTGCCAAGTACTGGACCGATGCCACTCCGATCGGGAATGGCCGTCTCGGTGCAATGGTATGGGGCGGCGTTTCATCTGAAATTATTCAGCTTAATGGTATTTCCATTTCCATTTCCTAAATTCTGTATTCTTTTGTGTTTATTTTGATTTAATTTAATTTGATTGAGGTTTGAATTGTTATTTTCTTTTCTTAATCTATTGAGTCTAAATCATAATCAGAATTGATTTCGTACAATCTGCAATATATTCAAAATAAATTGGTAATTATCCATTAAATTACAAATATTAGTGAGTTCAGAGCAGATTAACTGAACAATGTAAAATAGTGCCTCCACATTTGATTCTCACAAACACTAATCTTGCATAATTTGAATTCTTCTGCAGAGGACACCCTTTGGACAGGAACTCCAAATGACTATACTAATCCTGATGCTCCGGAGGCATTACATGAGGTCAGGAATCTTGTTGACAATGGAAAATATACAGAAGCTACTGAAGCAGCAGTCAAATTGTTTGGAAATCCTACTGAAGTATGTGACCTTAGTACCTATGATGTTCTTATTTTTCAATTAGGACATAGGAATTTTCCTCGAGTTTAATTTCCAGGACATAGGACAAGGTATAACATAGGACAGCCTTGAATTCAGATTTTAGGGTACATTTGGTTGGCCGTAATGAAATGTAATGTAATATAATCAAATGCATTTTTAATGTAAACATTATACTAGAAATGCATTTGATTATGGCCTACCAAACATACCCTAGAGTTATCTAATTTCTACATGGATAAGCTTAAAATGTAGAAATTTTAGGGTTTATACATATCACAAGAAGTTGGGGTTATGGCAGTAATTGGAGATACTGCGGTGAAGGTTTATTTGGGGCTTTTGAGTCGATACATGAACAGTAACTGTTACTATGGACATCTACAATGGGCCTCTATTTATTTCTTTATTATTAATCTTTATCTCAAATTCCCAATCCTTCAAGTCTCAATAAGACTTTTTTAATAATACATGCATCTGACCTTATGGATTTCAAACAAAGGAGTAAAGGACAGGTGGTTAGGCCATCATTTTATGAATCTTACTTTAAATTTTATTTTTAGTGTGCTTAGATGTAAAGAACTTAGAAAGATTAATGTGATTAAAGTTCAATAACTGGCATTTTCTTCTGAAACGGCTAACAAATTAGGCAGACACAATTCGATTTCCGTCACATTATTTATGAACATGTATAGTTTATCTATTGCTTGGGCTAAGCTATCATGCATTATTCATACTTCTCAGTTATATTGCTTTCACATCTCATAGGCAATAGATGGTCTAGCTTGGATATGAATGGCTGCTGAATATGAATTGTTTGAGATTGTTTAAATGTCTAATGCATCAAGTTGTATATGACCCCTGGTTATTGCTATTCATCCATCCCCTTGTGCCGGTGAATAAATGCTAGATTGTTATAGAAGTAATAAATTTAATAAATTGCTACTCTTTTATGACTCCCTTGGCCTAGTTTTAAGGCCCCTCTTACATTCGGCCAAAACATTGTTTGTGACAACACCTGTCATTCTGTTGGTGTGCAAAATTTTCTCTTTTTTCGGCAGCGCAATGCAAATGTCTATTTATTAATTCTATGGAAGAATCTTTTGGTGATCACATTCCTAATGATTTATTTTTAATAATTAAGGTTTACCAACTCCTTGGTGATATCAAGATAGAATTTGGTGATTCTCATCTTACATATGCTGAAGACACATATTGTAGAGAGCTAGACTTGGATACTGCAACAGCAAAGGTGAAGTATTCTGTGGGTGATATGGAATTTACTAGGGAACATTTTGCATCTAACCCTGATCAAGTAATTGTTATCAAGATATCTGGAAGCAAATCAGGGTCTCTATCCTTTACTGTATCACTAGATAGCAAGCTAGATCATCATTGTTACATAAATGGCGAAAGTCAGATTATAATGGAAGGAAGTTGCCCTGGAAAAAGAATCCCACCAGAAATGAAGGGAAATGACAATTTGAAGGGAATCGAGTTTTCTGCTGTTCTTGATATACATATTAGTGATGGCATAGGTGCTATGCATGTGTTGGACAACAAGAAGTTGAAGGTTGAAGGTTCTGATTGGGCTGTGTTGCTTTTAGTGGCTTCATCTTCTTTTGAAAGCCCATTTATTAAGCCTTCAGGTTCAAGAAAAAATCCTACTTTTGAGTCTCTCCAGGCTCTAAAGTCAATAACAAATCTGTCATATTCTGAACTTTATGCACGTCATTTATATGACTATCAGACTCTTTTTCACCGTGTCTCATTTCAGCTAGGGAAAAGTTCAAATGGAGTTATAAGAGATGGGTCTCCAGTAATTAATAATCTTATTCCTTCTGCAAATGGCTTGTATATTAAACAGTACAAAGATGATGTAGTTCCAACTTTTGAGAGGATAAAATCTTTTCAATATGATGAAGATCCATCCTTAGTCGAGCTTCTATTCCATTTTGGTCGATATTTGCTTATTTCTTGCTCACGCCCTGGAACTCAGGTGGCAAACCTGCAGGGAATATGGAATAAAGAACTTGAGCCAAAATGGGAGTATGTTTACGTTATCTTCTCTATTTTTCTATTATATGTGTTGTTTGGTGTATTCTAATTTTTCTTTGGTCATGCTTGCCAAGGTTATTTGCACAATTTTTTTAGAAGTTTCGTTAGATCAGGTATCCTTATGAGTCCTGGCTGAAGTTAAAAACTCATTCTAGTCAAGCTAGCTTCATTGTCCATTTCAATTTAGTTCTTTTACTGCTCTTGGGGTTAGGGGTGTGTTTATGTGCATCTAAATGTGTATGCTATCTGGTCATTTGTTCCCTTTACTAGTGATGAACTTGTTGCATATTACTACTGTATATTGTTGTTTACTTTACGTTGTTTCTTTTTGTCCTTGTTCTTTGAAACACATTACTTATGGAGGTGGATGTGATTTCTGGATACAAAAGTTAAATTATGCTCTTGAATATATAAAATTCTTCCTTATGCCACCAAAAAGGAAATATGAGTTCTCTCTTTCCTCCACTTCTTTTTAATTGTTCTGGAATTTTATATCTTGTCTAGACTCTTTATTAGTGATCTTTTTAATTTTCAGTGACAGGATAGCATATGAAGTTACGGTTACACGAGGGATATAAGAGAGATTAGGATTACATGAGGGATATAAGAGAGATTGTGAAGATGAAGAAGAATACCACGGATTTACATTTGATTTTTTTTTTTTTTTCTTTCTGCGTACTTTCATTTTTTCTTTTTGGATCAAATATGTGATATAACTGAACTACTTGCCAATAATTCTTCATGACCTGAAAGTTGAATTTGTTGACAAGTGGATGTGTTTCTGATGTTATTGAATAGCGTTTTGTTCCTGGGGCAGGCCATGAGGAAGTATCTTCCTGATGAGTCCCTTACTATTAACACCAATGGCCTGCCTTTAATATTTGAACTGAGAAGTTGGACTTAAGACTTAACATAGTATGCTAAAGTTGGCTTGTGATACGACCTGACTGCTGATGCTAAAGAAGCTACACACTTCATTACTTAATTGCATAAAAATTCCACACAGACTTTTACTGATCCATCTATTTCTTCTGCAGTTCTGCTCCGACCTTGAACATCAATCTTGAGATGAACTATTGGCTTGTGCCTACACACTTCATTATTTAATTGCATAGAAATTCCACACAGACTTTTACTGATCCATCTATTTCTTCTGCAGTTCTGCTCCTACCTTGAACATCAATCTTGAGATGAACTATTGGCTTGTGCTGCCATGCAACCTCAGTGAATGCCAGGAACCCTTGTTTGATTTTATTAAATCTCTGTCAGTAAATGGAAGCAAAACTGTAAAAGCAAGAATCGTTTCCAGTTCTACTTATTAGAAGCTTGCATTTTGCTTTTATCTTTATAATTTGTTTCAACTAGTTGATAGACTGTTAGGATAGATTTCAAAGGTCTTGGTCCTTAAAGTTGAGCAAATAAATTAAGAAACATACTATTTTAGCTTTATGGCTAAGATGAGGAACTTTTCGTATATAGGTCTTTTCTTATGAGGTTCCCATTTCAAAATAGCTTGGTTGTGTAGGAAGTATTTAGAGCACTTGCATGGTAATTATTTTTTCCATCATGCTATTAGAACTAGTCAGTACATATTCCTCAATGTAGCATCCAGATCCAAGACCAGTAATCTCCCCATTCAGACCTTTTATTTTTTCTTACTTTTTTGTGTTCTCTATTCTCCGCATTTTTTCTAATTTAGTTGGAGAATGACAGGTCAACTATCAAGCAAGTGGTTGGGTGGCACATCATCGATCAGACATATGGGCAAAATCATCAGCAACTGGAGGAAACGTTAAGTGGGCATTGTGGCCAATGGGTGGAGCATGGCTTTGCACCCATTTGTGGGAGCACTATAATTATACAATGGACAAGGTAAGTTATTGAATTGTTCTTAAATTGTATACACCTTGCTATATTGAGAAAAAGGTTACAACTTTCCCTGATTCCTGCATTGACTTGTTTCTTGTGGACTCTGCTACTGACAGTACCTAATCAGATGCAAATCTTAAAACATTTTCTGATCTGATTACCAGGGAGGGAACACCTTGCTCCTTGAAGTTGAGGGTGTCAGACTTTTGGTCAAATATGCTCTTTGATTATTTTTACTGGTTTTCTAAGGTTGGATGGTTCCTACTCTGTCAAATGGTTATTCATCTTGTGGAACTTAGTCATCTTCTTTTCCTTGCTATTGTCTTTCTTTCCTTTTTTTGTTTTTTTGTTTTGTTTTGTTTTTTTTCTTTTTGGTTTACATGGCCATAAAAATGAGACCCAAAAGGAAGGGCTGGAGGTATCAAGCATTATCCTTTCCCTCTTTTGGGGTGAAAACATAGTTTTTTTACATTGTCAAATGGTTATTCATCTTTTGGAACTTAGTCATCTTCTTTTCTTTGCCATTGTCTTTCTTTCCATTTTTTTTTTTTTTTTTTGGTTTAGATGGCCATGAAAATGAAACCCAAAAGGAAGGGCTATAAGTATCAAGCATTATCCTTTCCCTGTTTTGGGGTGAAAACATAGTTTTGTTTTAGTCAATATAAATAGAAAAGAAACATATAACATGGCCACAATCATGAAGCATAACATAATTGAAATGGGTAGAAAATGAAAACAAAGATCACAGGGTCGCTTTCAAAACTGACACCATATTTAAGTAGGACAAATATATGTCAATTTGACTGTGGTTAAAGAAAATCATTGTGTTGGAGCATTATGCAGGATGACATTTCAGTGCAATGCCGTCATCATCTATTGAGTGGGTTCAACATCTCTGAAACTGAGCAAAGTTTCTGGTCGAGTACAAGTAACCAAAGCAGTTGATGTAGTTGTCGTTGGTTTTATATTATTGGTTCAGCAAACTCATCTGAAAAGGGGTTGGGATTTGGGACATAAAATTGAGTTCAAAAAGTATATGGAATTAGCCCATCTAATGGTAGACTTGGTATTTTCAAGCCACAAGCTATGTTACTGCACCCTGCTAGAAGAGACATGTGATAGGCTAAATAAAAAAAAGTTGTTGGCCAGTTTCTTTCACAAGAAATGGTCCAAGATCCCCCTTAAGAAGTGTAAGTATGATAGAAGCCAGGAAATTATAGGCTTAGCTAATGCACCTTGATTGTTGAATTTCAATGTATTTAAAGTGGAAATCTCACTGTTACTGAGTTCAGTTCCTTCTATATATGCAACACTTGCTATTTTAGTTTCTCTTTTTCAATGTTATGTCTCTATAGAAGGAATCTACAAATTGTCGCTGTGGCCTATGTAGAAGCTGATAAAATAGTTTAGTCTTATTTTCAAAATCTCATTCAAGCAAGGGGGTAGTTAGGCACTGTTGTTAATAATTTCACAAGCAATATCTTCTCATGGAACTTTTTGGTTTCATATTCTTCCTAGTAAAATATCATTTATAGTTTTTTCATATAATGTGAAATTATATTTTCTTAATTATTAGGATTTTCTTGAAAATGAGGCATACCCTCTGTTGGAAGGATGTTCAACGTTTTTGTTAGACTGGCTGATTGAAGGGCCTGAAGGTTTTCTGGAAACTAATCCATCAACTTCACCAGAACATTCATTTATTGCTCCAGATGGGAAGATTGCCTGTGTGAGCTACTCATCAACCATGGACATGGCAATCATAAAAGAAGTTTTTTCTGCAGTAGTTTCTGCATCTGAGGTGAAGCTCTTCTTCTACACCAGCCACACCCATGCGCATATGTATGTATTTTTCATAAATTATTGAAATTCTACCTTAATATAGTAACAATTCCTCTAACAGATTTTGGGCAAAGACGAGGATACTCTTATTCAAAAAGTGCGTATGGCTCAGGCAAGGCTTAATCCAACAAAAATTGCTAGAGATGGTTCTATTATGGAATGGGTATGTGAGTAGCTTATACTGTTATACATATTATTTGCTGAAATTTTTAATGCTCTAATCCATAATTCTATACTTTAAACTGTTGAATTTAACTAGTGAAATATATCTGTGGTATGGCAGGCAAAAGATTTTCAGGACCCAGCAGTGCATCATCGACATCTTTCACATTTATTTGGACTGTTTCCAGGGCATACAATAACCATTGAGAAAAATCCAGACCTTTGTAAAGCTGCAGGGAATACCCTCTATAAACGAGGTTTGTCTATGTAGATTGATTAGAGTGATTATTTTGGTGCTTCAATATCCACGCACTAGATAGGCATTTGCTTATATAATATTGAAGTTGAACTTTTCCACCCTGCTGCATCTTTCAGTTTATTAGTGTTTTTTTTTATTATTATCTTTTATTAGTTTCTGTCTCATAGATTATGTACTCTCACAAGATTTCCTAAAATTAGAAAACTAAGTCCTTACTTGAAAGGGTAAAACAACATGTACATTGGAAATTTTTGAAGGGGAGAGGGGCTGCCATGTTGAGGTATTTCAAGCTACTTTTTCCAAACAAGAGAACATTGTCCACAGTAACTAGTCCTTCCTGAATGGTGACCCTGCTCAGGAATTCATCTCTCTTACTAGTGGTTATCTAATTTTGTACTTTCATCCTATAAAAATGTTTTAGAACTATTTAATGATTAATTTTTGTAATTTCAGAAATTATTCTAATGCTGAAAGCAATATACATATTGGTTGTTTCTCATAGATATTTTCTTTTATCAATGAAAACAGGAGAGAATGGTCCAGGTTGGTCAACCACGTGGAAAATTGCTCTGTGGGCACGTTTGCATAACAGTGAGCATGCTTATAGGATGGTTAAGCATTTGATTAAGTTGGTGGATCCAGATCATGAGATAGCTTTTGAAGGTGGACTATACAGCAACTTGTTTGCAGCACATCCTCCATTTCAGATTGATGCCAACTTGGGGTGAGTTGCAGTGTTTGCAATATTGTCAATGAAAATATGTTGCAAATTGCAAGCATTAGATTAACAGCACAACCAAAAAAAAAAAGACTTTTTAACAGCCGGTTCCTGTTTCTAAAAGATAAAGATTTGATGTCAAAAGGAATTAGCAACAAGTATCTCCTAATGCACGAAAGTGTTGCAACCAAAAGTTTTTAATGATACTTTCACAAACATTTGATAACACCATCAAACCAATATTTGTTATTAATCATTATTTTATATATTAAGCATCTAATGATGTTAAAAATAATGCTATTAAATCCAATATTTGTAGTGTAACTGTCTATAACCAATCCCACTTTCAGCTTCTCAAGCTGGATCCCAAGTACACAATGGTGTTTCTACAAGTAACTCGATAATAAACAATCTTGCATTTCTGATAGTTTTGAGATGTAATGAAAGTATTAGTTTTCGTGTTTAGGGATGCTCGGATTTTGGTCTTTTGCATACCTTTATATTGGCTTGTTTCAGGGCTGTTTGGCATTCTTATTCCAAGTCAAAATTACTTTTATAAATTTTGATCTTTCCTGATTAGAATTGCTACTTCATTTTCTACTTGATGAAATAGTAGTTAAAAATCATTGTGCTAGTTGCGGCACTTAAACACGTCAGTAAAATCATCTTAGGTTTACATTGTTTGTGAGTTATTTTTATTCCCTCAAATCCAAAACTTTCCTCAGAAGTTCTAGTTTTGAATGTACTTAGTCAATACAAGCAATACTTCTTTCAAATAGACCATGTATATATATATATATAAGATTGATAATCGACAAATATATTTATGCAACTTTTGGTTTCAGTTTTACAGCAGCAGTTACAGAAATGCTCATCCAGAGTACCTTGAAGGATCTGTACCTGCTTCCTGCGATTCCCGGGGATAAATGGGCGAATGGATGTGTGAAAGGATTAAAGGCACGTGGAGGATTGACAGTCAACATATTCTGGAAAGAAGGAGATCTCCATGAAGTTGGTCTTTGGCTGAAGGATGGAAGTAGTCTCCATACATTACATTATAGAGGAACTATAGTCAGAGTAAGCATATCATCTGGTATAATCTACTCATTTAACAGACAGTTAAAATGTGTAAAGGCATGTTCTCTATCTGAAGGGGCTTTCCTTTGATATATTTTTCATCCGAAGTTTTTATTGTAAATTTGAACTGTTATTGGTATATTTTTCATGTTATTGAAAGTTGGATATCTTAATATACAATTGCTTGATACACTATATATGGAGAATATAGTTGAGCGTCAATATTCTATGGCTAAATGCATGATTTTGCCCTAAACTTTGGCTCATTAGCCTTGTGCACTTCTTAATTTTGATAAAACCAAAAGCTCCATCCTTAAGTACCTACAAATTGTGAAAATAGCAAGAGAACCTTCCTTCCTCCATGTTTTAGAACTTTGTTGGAAAATTATTGAAAGTGGATCCTACAATTGGAGCTGTAAATTTCATGCATTTTCTATTTCCACGTAGAGTGGTAATTGTATATGGACCCATACAAGTAATTTGTTCTCTATTTACTCGGGCAAAATCTCATTTCAGAGATTTCATGCAGAGATGTCCAAATAAAAGAACGTGCTGTTATTATTTTGAAATTGATTGGGTTTCCATGATGATCTAAATGCATTTTAGCATAATCTAAGAATAAAAAGCACTTTCAATGAATTTCAAAAATAAATTACAATGGGCCACACACAAAAAACAGCAATTAATAAAAACAAAAATTCATTAAAACCCAATTCAAGAAAGTGCACAAACAACATATATAAAAAGAAAAATTGGAATTTTTGACTTTGGTAAAGAACAATCTCTTGGCTGCCATTTCCAATTCTGATACAGAGAGTCCTTTCTGCCATTTCTAAGGCAAGTCACTTGAGCTGTAAGGAACTCACATTCATTTTCTTTATATAAAGGCCTTGTCTCATTATCAATAACCCGTTGCCCTGTAAAAAGATTACATTCTTCTGATGGCAATTCAATATCCTCTTCGTCATCATCTTCATCGATTACTGGCAATTCAATCTTCTGTTCTTCTGCTTTACTAGCGGCAATAATGGATTTGGCGGAATTGTCATCAGATTTTTTATTTTGGGTTTGTTGATCTTGAGGTTCTTCAAGAGAAGTTCTTGATCATTCTTGATAGTTTCTTGAACTGGGTTTTCTTGTTCATAATTTTTTTTTTTGATATTTAGGCCAAGAAAATGGGAATTTAGCCATGGACTTAACATCCTTATTAGTTCTTATAGTTCAAGCAACAATTTTAGTCTGACTACTGAAGTTATGCACTGGGACTCACCAAGTTCTCCATTTTAC